>CM052702.1:1560852-1586369 GCA_028551405.1 Uromys caudimaculatus
ATGGAAGATTGTTCCTCTTTCTCCACATCCTCACCATAATCTGCTGTCACCTGAGTTTTTGATCTTATCCATTCTGACTGGTGTGAGGTGGAACACATGGTTACAGGGGGAAAGTTCCTGAACAGAACACCAATGCTTATGCTCTAAGATCAAGAATCGACAAATGGGACCTCATGAAATTGCAAAGCTTCTGTAAGACAAAGGATACTGTCAATAGGACAAAACGGCAACCAACAGATTGGGAAAAGATCTTTACCAATCCTACGTCCGATAGAGGGCTAATATCCAACATAGACAAAGAACTCAAGAAGTTAGACTCCAGAAAACCAAATAACCCCATCAAAAAATGGGGAACAGAGCTAAACAGAGAATTCTCGACTGAGGAAATTTGCAGGGCTGAGAAGCACCTAAAGAAATGCTCAGCATCCTTAGTCATTAAGGAAACACAAATCAAAACAAGTCTGAGATTCCACCTTTTTTTTTTGGGGGGGGGGGGTTTCTCTGTATAGCCCTGGCTGTCTTGAAACTCACTCTGTAGACCAGGCCGGCCTCGAACTCAGAAATCCACCCGCCTCTGCCTCCCAAGTGCTGGGATTAAAGGTGTGTGTCACCACTGCCTGGCCTTACTTGTAACCCTTACCAAACATCACACATTATGAAGCCCATGGCTCAAAGAACAAATCTCACATTCAAGTTTTGTTGCAGAAAAGTACTTTATGGAATAGTAGTCCTACATAGGAATTCTTTGAAAAGATCTGGGCAAAGCAAACTGAAAATCTTCTGGAAAGGATTTTTCTTTTTAAATGCTTTTGATAGCATTATTGAATCAGGGTAGGAGGTCAGATGTCAATACTAAGAGGCACTTGGAAGACAGTGACTCCAACTCTCAACTTTGAAAGGTTCAAGACTCCGTGGAGCAAGGAACTAGAAATAGCAAGAGAACCAGAAAAGTGAATCAACTGAGATGATCATAAATAACTTTAAAAAACCTAGGCATTCCTGTGTATGCATATATATATATATATATATATATTAAAAAAGTGATTTCTTGAGTCTGAAAAGGGGACTCAGAGATTAAGAGCACTTGATGCCCTTCTAGAAGACTGAGGTTCAACTCTTAGAACCCATATGAAGCAACTCACAACTATATGTAACCCATGATCCAGGGAATCTGATGCTCTTTTCTCTCAGACATGTAGTATATACAGACATACACATGTACATAAAAAAATTTAAAGATCTTTCTTATGATTTGAGCCTGCCCCCGATGGCAATAATATAAAATGGATTGAGATGGCAAATGATTTAGGATAATACATAAATGTGGTTTGTAAGTCTATAGTATGTTTTGAGAGAGTTGACTCCATTGTTCATAGACTTCTCTTGTGGGTAAATGGCTCTTATAGATCATTTCCTTTTACAGAAGGATCTGTGAAGATTTGATACAGGAAAGTCTACTGTTGGGTTGTTTAAGGAATTTCCACAGCTCTATGGTGAATTTTAAGTAACTATTGCCTTGATCTGGCAGCAGCAATGTGATCTTCGATCTGGAATGTACTCCAGAGAGGCTCCTGGGTTGAAAGTTCCGTCCTTGGTTAGCAATCCCTTTTGGAAGGGTGTGAAAACTATCAGTGAGCTGTGTCATTGGAGAACATGATTCTTTAGGGCATGCCATGGAGGGTATACCTTACCACTTAGCCTCTTCTGTTTTTCTAGGTCATAGAAACCTTGAAATGAACAGCTGTCTTTGCCACATGCTCCTGTAGCCATGATTTTTTGTCTTTCTGGAGTCCAGGAAACAAAAGAGTGAGTGACTAGAAGCTGGGATCTTTGAAACACTTAAACATGTTTATCTTTACTCCTTGCAGCTAATTTTCTCAGCTACTTTTCAGTGATATTAAACTGCCTAACACAAACAGCAAGTCAAGACCACTCTGCCAACAAAATTGTGATTTCCTAATGGTTTGGATAACTGTTAGCACATTTAGCATTGACATAATTTTAATTGAGGTATTTGCAGTTTTGGACACAATTCTATTTTGTACTTGGTAGCAATGTAGAGTAAATAGAACCTTCTATGACTTGATATGATCACTTACATTTATTATCATAATTTACATTTATTGAAAACAATTGAATGGTTAGGGAAATACAATTCTCTATATGTCTATCTCAAGAGATAGATTATGAAGGGTCTCATTTAATGCATTGTTTAGTGCACTAATGGAGTCAAATTTGAAAAGAGTGTTCGGCTGTGGTGGAACTGTGGAAGGTGCAGTCTTGTTGGAGAAAGGAGATCACTGTGGCCATGTCCTCCATGACTGTCTTGTCCTGGCCTCATCCTTTCATAGTTCTAGTGTGCTTTCTGTCTGGAATGGAATGAGCAGCTAAATTACCATGTCTTCCCAACCCTAATGCTGGACCTCTGTAACTGTGAAGTAAAATACATCTTACCTCCCTTGTTTCTGTCAGGCACTTTGTCACAGTGAACAGAATTGTAGCTGATATTTTGAGAAATCAAGACATAAATGTCACTCATTGTATTTTGATATTAGCATCATTGTGGTAATTTGGAACTGATGTATTTCTCTTTTTTTAAAATTTTATTTAATCTTTTTTACACTCCAGATTTTATTCCCCTCCAGGTCCACCCTATGACTATTCCACAAACCATATCTCCTCCCCTCCACCATCTTCAAAGGATGTCCCCACCCTTCAGCCTTCACCCCACCACACCTCCCCACTCCCTCAATCCTCCAGTCTCCAAGTAGATCAAGGACATCAACATAAAATACTGGATCTAATAGAAGAGAAAATAGAAAAGAGCCTTGAACTCATTGGCACAGGGGGAAATTTCCTATATAGAAGTCCAATGGCTCACACTCTAATATCGAGAATTGATAAATGGGACCTCATGAAACTGAAAAGCTTCTGCAAGGCGAAAGACACTGTCAATAGGACAAATCTGCAACCTACCGCCTCGGAACTAAAGTATCTCTAATGACAACCTGCATGTGAAAAAATGCTAGGATGCTTCTATGTGCCTTCCAATAGCAACAAGTCCTGTAGTGTGATTTAAGGGGTTTTCATTCTTTGACGAATAGTTTATTTGAAGACTCTAGCTTTTGCCTTTCTAATTATTGTATAATAACCATGCAGTTGACATGTCTTTTCAAGTCTGTCCCTTTCTAGTTATAACATATTTTCCATACAACAAAAAGCCAATTATAAAGTCATTCATTCTTGGTGTGTATTTGTTATAGTGTGTATGTGCTCGTGAGCCCGCACGTACACACACACACACACAGAGAGAGAGAGAGAGAGAGAGAGAGAGAGAGAGAGAGAGAGAGAGAATAAATGGTCCTCCCATGAATCATTGTGTTCCCCCACACCCAGAATTCCATCTCTTATCCATCAGAATGTCCTTTGACCAATTCTTTCTCCTATCACCAGAAATATAAATGGGTTGACTTAGACAAAGATTTACTTCATGACTTGTTATCAGCTGAACAGGGATACAATCTTCACTGAAATACAGAAGTGATCTACCCCAGGAAGTGATACAGAAGTCTGCTGTGAAAATGGCTAAGACCTGGGCTGCCAAGTGTATTTGCTGAAGCAATAAAATGAGAAAGCCTTCTAGAAGTTCCTAAATCAGAGACCCAAATTATCTCTCTTTATTTAATTATAATATGTAGTCTTTTCTTAACACAGGTGAAAATGTATTACAAGTTTTGCTACATATGCTATATCTTCAAAGTTCATCAGTAAAGATGTTTCCTTTTAGTATCTCACATCTCTACATAAAGTAGAATGTTTTAGATGATGACTTGTTTGTATAATATCAAAATAAGCTGGGTATAGTAGTTCATGCCTTTAAGCACAGCACCTGGGGAGGTGAGGTCACTAGAATCCTGAGCTAATGGTCAGCTTAGCTAAGACTAAGGTCAGATTGGGTTCCATGAAACCCTGTCTCAGAAAACCAATATCAAAACCAAAGGAAATAAAAAAAAATCAAAATATCAGGACAAAAGCAAAATAGACAATACCTATTTGCAATATTTGTAATATTCACTTTGTATTATTTTGGGGGACTAATTTTATTCTTTTCTTTGAAGATTGGGGAAATATTTCAACTTATTAAAAATACCAATATGAAATGCTGGGTAGAGTTTTAACAGAAATTTTGCTTTTATCTACTCCCCATTCTACCCTCATCATCCTCTTAAATGGAAATATATACTGTAATGTTACCATGGGATTTCAAGGTGGGGGGAATGTGTGACAAAGAACCACTAAGTTCTTAGAAATAGATTTTCTGTGTTTGCACATCGTGTTAGGAACCATTAAATCTCTAAGTAGCTTCAAAGTGAGAGATGAGAAAAGTAAACATTCATGGAAGCAGGACCAGGAGGACCAAAGCTGGGAATATTTATAGACTTCTACAGTGTCTTCAGAATAATAGACTCAAAGATACACATGAATGCTGCCATATTTAATGCAAGAGAAGTTGATCAGGTACATGCTCTGACTTGATCCTCTAATTAGAGTGTGTATGTGTGACAGTATTGAGACATACCCGAGACCAATCTCAGAACAAATATGGCTCCAGACGTATGTTTCAACCTTTTGTGCATACAATAACTATAACCAGGAGGTAAAACGTGAGTAGAAATACTATATTTTATACATACAAAAATTAACTCAGGCTGTGCATAAAGTAATAGAAGAAAAGGCAAACTTCTAGAGTGTTTTGTGGAGGAGGACTTTAAGGTCTGGAGAAACAAAAGTCAATTTTTCGTTATTTTTGTAACTAAATAATGTGAAAACATAATTCATGAATATGCTATTAACACAAATCTATAAAGAACATTTCTGATTTTAATAACATTTAATTTTATGTATCTACAGTTGTATACAGTTTTGAAAATAGAACATACATCATTGGATCAATGTATACAAAAATAAAACTAAAAGGGAAGGAAGTTGTCCATTATAGGTTAGACAGACTATGGAGCCTAGAGTGAGTGGGAAAGGGGTCTCCATCACAGAAATGATGGTGAAACACTGTGAAGGTCAGTTACATCCGCTCTGTTCCCACATGTTTCACATCAGAGCTCAGCGTGAGCACCAGGCTGTGCATATCACCACACAATGGGAGGTGCGAATCTGGGCATCATTGCAGGGTTTAATTTTCCCTCAGTGTTTCACAATTACTAAAACACCTGCACTGCAAAGTGCCCTTGTTCAGAAGACATTCAAATGTGCTCTTATTTCACAGAGTTTGTCTGTCTGGTATGTGTTACCTTGTGCAAAGAATACATTGGAAAAACAACCAGTAATTTAAAATTATACACTATTAGAAATTAAATTAAATACATCAATTTGAATTAATCTGTTTCTTATAGTATTTTGTTTTCTTCAATTTCTGATACAGTTACATGGACAAGGTAATACCATAGGTCTGGTATTGGCAGCTTTTATGTTTACCCAAAATTTTATTCATTGATTTTAACACGTTGTCAAGAAATACAAATAAAAGATTTGTGGAGAAATAATGAATATATTAGAGAATATAAAAGTCACAATATTTCATCACTTGAAGTTGTTATTTATGAATTTTAGGTTCTAATACCTAAGGCCAAGATTTAGTGTGGCATATAATTCTACTGACCATGTTCAGAGATGTTATATGTAGGAACTTCTTGTTATCATGAGAGCAAATAGGAGATATCAAACATACCTGAGAACAAGTAAGTAGAAGTCCATTTGTCTTATTTTATTTCCATGTTGTTCTTCACTTCAACATTCTTGACTGGGAAGGGAGTATTATAGGAAGAGTAGTTTCAGACAAGTTATTTCTGTATTATCATTTGAAAGACTTGTCATTGCTTTCTCTGAGTTTGAAAGGGCTGGAACTAATTTTGTGAGGCAATCCTTTTGACATTTTGCATGTCCCTTGGCTCATTCAACATTATTGAAGCATTGTATGCATATGACACCTAGAATGTAAATTTTACTGGAGACAGATCTTGGCTAATTTGATCTAATCCATACATATTTGTTGAGCATGTGGTAAATGTTAGAAGACCATAAAGGTTACTAAATCAGGTTGTATTGGAGGAAAAGCTGAGAAAAACAGTAGTGATGGCAATATTCAGAAGGAAGCAAACAATACTTGCTCTATGAAACATATATTTGATCATCCCAGAATCCAACAGGCACGTATACACAAGACAGGAACAACCCTGCTTAGTGGTTAGAAGACTTCACAGTTGCAGACAGTCTTAGGAAAAGCCTTAAAGTTAGACCTCCACGAAGGGAAATACTGAAATAAACAGCTGCTGCCATCATGTTATGCCATGGAAGTTACATCTTTGTCAAAATAACCAGCAGAGAGGTACTAAATTAGGAATATATAGTCCTAGAAAGTTTGTGTTTTGTCTCAAATCTACCAGAGAATTTTTTTCCTGTGACCAACTATAATATTTTTGGTAAGATGAATCATGCCTTCAGTTATTTCTATAGTAACTATGAGACAGGTGGGATCAATCAGATTAAGTTAGTGTACAATCAGTTTCAACAAAGAGATAATTAATGTGATGTTGCTTACAGCTGAATAATTAGCTCATAACCAGTGTTAAAGTGGCCCTTGCATGGGTGTATTAAAGTTTAAACCTATTTCTATCTGCATACTCTGCCCCCCTTTGAACTTTTCCTACCTAAGCCTGGCTTTTTGCATGGAACAAGATGGCTGCTATCAGAAAAGAGGAAAACAGTCTTAATGTTTATACAGAAAGATCATTCTTTGTAAAAATAATTAAATAGTTCAGTTATGCTTTCATTCACTCATTGAACACTACCACTGCTGCACAAGGAGTGTGATTATTAATGCTAGTCAGAGACAACAGGCAGAGCTGATCAGCCACACTGATCCTTACTATATGTGGAAGAAACTATCAAGTGGGGAGAAATCAAGGATGTTGTAAAGGAAAAAGGATGTGAATAGGAAGTATGGCTGCTACATAGGCAGTCAGAAAATGCATGGAAATAAAACATGCCTGCCATTGTCCAGGCAGGAAATTGTAAGAATTTGAATTTCTACACTGAATGTAGAAACAGTGAGCTGAGGACAGTTTTGAGAAAGTGTCAACTGATTGGATATGACAGGTGTGAAAAAGGGAGAAATGAAAAATGTCTTTAGATTCTGTGGTTTAGGTAAATGAATGTTTGGAACTGGAATAAGCTAAGGTAGAGAAAACAGAAAGATTAAAATTAAAAGAAAAAAGAAAAAAACAGAAAAAGATAGCATAGTGAGTTTAAGGTGCTTGCATGTGTCTAAATTGGAAGGCTTAATAAGTAATTGAGTAGATGGGTATGGATTTTTGCATATTGATCTTGTCTGAAGCCAAACAAAGATAAAAATGTTAGGTAGGTAGACAGGCAGTAGCATCCTTGGGAAGCCAGTGGGGACTGAGCCCTCCCTTACAATCACCTATGCCTTCAACTCCTGCTTAGCCGGCAATATGCTGATCTTTCCTTCTCTCTTTCTTTATTAAGGAAAGGATAGATCACAATAATCTCTCCACAAAAAAAACAAAAAAAACAAAAACAAAAACAAAAAACAAACAAACAAAAAAAAACGTGGAAGTGTCAGGTCTTTGTTAAGGTCCATAGGTGGTGACATTCTAAACTACCCCAAACAAAATTACAAACCAACTTTAGTGCCCTTCCTTAACAATTATTCCAGCTTGATATGGTAGTTTCTGTCCAGGAGAGCATGCTTCAGGAAAGCTGATAGATTTGAGAACATGGTAGAGTGGGAAGGAATAACCTGCCCTTAATGAGATTGGTATGTATAAACCATAGAAGCTTCTTTCATGTGGTTACTTACAAATCCTCTCTGCTAAGCCTGCACTCTATTCTGAGTTCTAACTATAAAAACATAACTTAATTGTTTTGCTTCTTATTTCTTCTTTGGATTCCAAAAAAAAAAATCTTAAGCATGCCTGTCCAAAGACTCTCGGTTCTTCCTCTTTCTCAGAACTCTCCTATTCCATAACAGCTGCTTATAGATTCCCACTGCTGAATCTGCCTTTCTTGAAATCAATTTCATAAAGCCTGGTTTTCTTACTTCCTCTCATTCATTCATTCTTCCTAGTAACTGCCAATATTTACAATTTATCTGTTCAGTTGCTTTTCTCGTGGACTCTAATAAAACAATTATTGATCTTTATGGTATTTAATATTGATTGCCAATCTTGCAAGATCTAGAATTACTCAGGAGACAACGCATTAGGCATGTATATGAAGGGGCTTCTAGATTGTGGATAACTGAGGTGGGAAGACCCTTCCTATATATGAGTGTTACCATGTCATAGCTGGAGTTGCAGACTGCATAAGAATAAGAACATGAGCTGGCTGGGCAGTGGTGGCGCACGCCTTTAATCTCAACACTTGGGAGGCAGAGGCAGGTGGATTTCTGAGTTTGAGGCCAGCCTGGTCTACAGAGTGAGTTTCAGGACAGCCAGGGCTACACAGAGAAACCCTGTCTCAAAAAAACAAAAAGAACATGAGCTGAACATCAACCAGCATTGACTGATTTGTTTCCTGGTTGCAGATACAAGGATGAGTGTGGTAGCACACACCTTTATTTCCAGCACTAAGGAGGTAAAGGGAGGTGGATTTCAGAATTAAGGGACAGGTTTGTTTACAGAGCAAATTCCAGAACAGTCAAATGTAGGTAATGAAGCATGGGAATCGGTGTGGAATGGGGGATAGTCCAGCCCTAGCAAGCAGCAGAACTTAGCAGAAACTGAGGAAAGCTGCCAAGGGTAGGCAAGTGTCAGGGATGTCCCTGCATGTAGGGTTAAAGAAGCCATTATGAAGCTGTAATAGTGAAGTCTGTATTGCCTCAGAAATGTCAAGATGTTGGAGATGCCAGAATAATGGATCCAGCCCAAAAAGCTACTTAACAGAGAGTGGAACCATCCCAAGAGAAAGAAATGTGTTGCTGACAACAAAGTTGAAAGAAGTTGGAGATCTAAAGAGCATTTAACATAGACATGGAGATGCAGAGTTTGAAGTTTGCCCAGCTAGTTTTTAGTGTGGGTTTGGTCCAGCATTTCCTCACTATGCTGCCTTTTTTTTTTTTCCTCTTGGAATTGTTTCAGAAGTCAGGGCTGGTCACACAGGTTGTTTGTGCCTATATCTGAGGCCTAGAAAAGCCATAGACCTGATGAGGTGGATGGCTTCTCATCCCTGTGCGGAAACACTTGACATATCTATTTTAACCTCTGAAAGAAGACTCACCTCCATTTGGTACATCATTTGGCTGTGTGAACCCTGCTTTGTCCTCTGACTGTGCCATCTCCTACAGCCTCATCACATGCCATCACATTTGCCAGAAGCAGGACCAGTTCAGGTAATATAACCCTTCTTTCCATGTATTCCTTAAAATCTACCACTCTGATTCAACGGTTGGCATTCTAATAAGATTTTGTTTGATAAGAGACTAACTACTTGAAAAACAAACATCTGAAAACAAAACAAAACAAAACAAAAACCATGAAAACTATGGGTGAAATCTTGTGACTTCATGTCGCAAAGACAATGATCACGTTCAGAGCAGCCTTGGCAGGGACCCATGCCTGTAGAGAAGCCAGTGCTCAGTAAGTCCCTGGTTCCTGGCTTCTGAGTATGCCCAAACTGATGGCTCACTCAAGATTTTATTAGCCAACCTTGACAACCAGAAGACAACAGATGGCTCCTGACAAAGTATGATCTAGGTTCACTGGTTTCTGTGTTAAATGTGATCTATAGGTCTGCTTCTGGGTGAAACCATGAGCACTTAAGAACAGCGTGGTCACTGAAGAGTTCCAGGAAACAGAAGTGATAGAAAAGGAAAGGGTTAGTACCATCTTCCTGTGCCAGGCATGGTGCCACACACCTATAATTACAGAATCCGAGAAGCAGAAGAGTGGGACAAATAGCTTTAGGTCAATATAGCATAGTGGGTTCAAGGCAAGTCTATGCTGCATAAGACCCTGATTCAAAAAAGAGACAAAAACTACCCTAAACTGCTTTTTCCTTTTTACTTCTTATTCTTCAGATCAAATGTTTATTATTTGTAGGTGGTCCTTGTTTTATTTTTGTTTTTCCAATTTGACTAAAGCTAAAGTTATCTGAGAACAGTAACCGCAGTTGAGAAAATGCCCCCATAAGATTGATCTATAGACAGATCTGTGAGGGATTTTCTTAATTAGTCATTGATGCCGGAGGATCAAGCCCATTGTGGGTGGTGCCACACCTGAGCTGGTGTTCCTATGTGTACAAGAAAGCAGGTGCAATGAACAAGCTCTAGGGAGCAAGTCAGTAAGAAGCACTCCTCCATGGCCTATGCATTAGTTCCTGCATCAAGTTCCTGTCCTTTCTTCCCTCAAATGATAGACTGTGATGTGAAAATACAAGCTGAAATAAACCCTTTACTCTGCCTCCACAAAAAGAATCACTATCTTTACCTAAAACCAATCCCAGAACAAATATGGCCCCAGACATCTGTTTTAAACTTCTGTACTTACAAAAACTATACTAAGGAGAAAAAATGTGAGTAGAAATACTATATTTTAGACATCCAAAATTTAATTCAGGCTATACATAAAGTAATGGAAGAAAAGGCAAATTGGCAACTTCTAAAGAGTTTTGTGGAGGAGGACTTTATGTTATCATTTGTTTTATTGAAATTATCTTCTATAATGGATATAGAGAAAATCTCAAAATCATTTTGATTTATACTTCCCTGATCACTAATAATGATGAACATTTCTTGAAATACTTCCCAGTCATTTGAATTTCCTCTTTTGAAAATCCTCTGTTTAGTAGTATCCCATTTTTATTAATCATTTTATTCATTTACATTTCAAATAATATCAGCCTTCCCAGTTTCCCCTCTACAACCCCTCTATCCCATCTACCATCTTCCCCCTCCCCATTGTCTCTATGAAGGTGCTTCTCCACCCACTCACACACTCCTGCCTCACTGCTTTAGCAACCCACTACACTGAGGCATTGAGCCTCCACAGGACCAAGGGCCTCCCCTCCCATTGATGCCAGATAAGGCCATCCTCTGCTACATAAGTACCTGGAGCCATGGGTCCCTCCATGTATATACTCTTTGGTTGGTGGTTTAGTCCCTGGGAGCTCTGTGTGTTCCAGTTAGTTGATATTGTTCTTCCTGTGGGTTGCAATCCCCTTCACCTCCTTCAGTCCTTCCCCTTCCTCTTCCATTGGGATCTCCAGTCTCAGTATTGGGAACATTCTTAACAATGGGGGCAGGCTACAAGAGAGATGTGAGGGTCTAACAGACAGAAAAAAACTGAGTGTTCTAAAAGATTGCTCTGGGGGCAGAGTATAAGAAGACAATACAAGAAGCAGTCTGCTAAAGAACTCTGAATGAGACTACATGATTGGATACGGAGGAGGGGAAATAGAGTCAATGTATGAAGCTGGCCTTCCTGATTTACTGGATTATTGCTTCTGTGGCAGCCTTGGCTGGCATGTTTCCAGAGAATGCCTGCTGGAGTTGGGAATGGTTCTAACAAGATGACCAGGGAGAAAGTTTTGAGGAGAAGATCTGAGTGATCTCCTAGGGATGGGTATAAAGAGGAAGACAAGACTGCAGCAAGTCTTCTGCCACAGAGCAGGGGATGAAGTTGGAGGATTGGCTTTGTAAAGAAGGAAGGAGAGGTGAAGATTTGCAGTTAGTCTACCTGCTTCCCTGGCAGTAGTGAGATGAAGGTTCCCAGGGAATATCTGCTGAAGTTTATGTGGAAAAAGTAATATGCAGGGGAAGGAAGGTGGGAGGAAGAACTCTGTATGGGGGCAGCCATGATGGATTGTTCTCAGCAGGCTGGTCTGCTATTGAGCTGAGGATGAGACCACAGCAATGGATTTGGAGGACAGGAGGGAGAATTGAAGATCTGCAGTTAGTGTACCTGCTTCTCCAGCAGAAGTCCAGTTTTATATTTTTTTTTATTGGATGGATTATTCATAGTGACTTTAAATTTACCAGTGGCATTACCATGGCTGCATATATAACCATGTATGTCACCTAACTAATAAATGGCCTGAATATAGTTTAAATTATTTATATTTCTGAGATTTACTCGTGAAGTTCTCTCCCAAATTAGAGAGATATTTACAATCACTGTACTATTGTGAGGAAAATACAAGTGAGTAATACACAAATCTTTCAAAGAGATTCCTCAAATGAGCTCAAGGTTAAATAACTTCTTACTGTGGGTTCTGAAGATAATGGGCTATGGTTTGAATAAGAGTGATCCCTTTAGGCTTATATGTTTGAATACTTATTTACCAGGAGTGGAACTGATTAGGAGATGTGGCCATGTTGTCATGTTGTAATAGGTGTGATTTTGTTGAAGAAAATGTGTCACTGATAGTTAGCCTAGTGTTTTCCAAAGCCCAAGTCAGGTCCAGTGTCTCTCTTTCTCTCTCTCTCTCTCTCTCTCTCTCTCTCTCTCTCTCTCTCTCTCTCTCTGCCCATGAATCAGGACGTAGCTCTCACCTACTGCTCCAGTGACTGCCTGCTTTGGTCCATGCTACCTGCAATGATGATAATACACTAAACATTTGAAACTGTAAGCAAGCTCTGAAATAAATGTTCTCTCTTATTAGAGCTGCTTTTGTCATGGTGCTTCTTCAAAGCAGTACAGTGGTTGCTAATATATGAGGTCTCTTTTAGACACCTTGTATTCAAGGAAGCTGCTCTGTAATGAGCATACTCACACAATGATGTGAGAGGGTAGAGCCACCATGAAAGAAACTGAGCCTCACTTCCAAAACCACCACTGATCCTTCATCACAGGAGAAAAATAATAAGAATGAGTTCTCTAGCACTAACTGACCTTCAACTGACTGTAATCATAGCCAATATCTTGATGGAAATCTCACCAAAGATCCTGAGCCACTACTACCCAACTAAGCTAAATCTGCCAGGCTCCGAGAAACCTTGTCATACAAAACATTGCTATTTTATCCCACTAAGCTTTTAAGTAATTTGTTATATAGTATCTATAATGATTATGTAAGTGAATCAAAGAGATGTAAAATCCCTCAGGTAATTGTCCCTTTTAGACTATGTAATAAATTTTGTACAGAGTGTCTAGATAACAGCAATTCTCTTGCCAGGTAGAAAAAAAGATTTATGATTTTATAAATCTGGTACAACTATTTTAAAAATTACATTGTGCTACAATTGTGTGCAATTCTATATAGGTCAAAATGACTATGTTATGAACTCCATCACAAAATTAGCCATTGATGGTCAGCTTCTCTTAAAGTTATCAAATTTATTTCTTCACTGATAATGGTAGTTTACTGAATGAGGTGTATTTTAGTGACTTGTATCAAATAGTGAAAACATTTTTATTTTTATCATTTAGCTTTTTACACATACTTAATAATTGTACAAATAAGAATTTCACTATGACATTTTCATTCATGCCTATAGCCTATATTTTTCTCTTCACCCTATTTACTTCTCTTGCTCCTGACTTCTCTTAATTTCTCCTTTATTTGTAAAGGGTAAGAGAAAACACTTAAGTGTCATCGTGGGACAATTACATTTCCTAAAATTATATTAGTATAAGTACATCCTGTGACTCTTAAATACTAAATAATATTTGTTTGTACCCAAAAAAGCTTCAAAAAACAATACCAGAATCCAGGATGTTTAATAAGTTAAAGAACTTTGACATATCTATTATTTCACTTTGTAGACAAGTTTATATAAAACAAAAAATATTAATGATTGTTTATTATACAAATACATTATACAAATGCATTAGGTTTATGTGTCTTTGCTGGTTTAAAAGACTGAAAAACCTTTGAAATTTCATGAATATTCCATTTCTGATGAAAATATACAGATTCTCATAAAGTTAAGGTCACAAATTCAAATGTCAAGAAACTACATGGGCTACTAAAATTTGTGCTTTAGGATCTAAATACATCCTTATATTGGTTAACCAAATGGCTTTTAAGCATACATGGGATACATTAATATTTCAGTTCCATAGATCCAAGTCATACAGTATCAGAATTTTCAAAATATGACACCAACAATTTATACACTATAACCAAAAGTGTTTTCATGACTTGGAAAACTCTAAATCACTGGGTGAATGGAGTTTTAAAATTTTTGGTATTCAGTCAAGTGTTACAGTGTATACCTTCAATTCCAGTACTTTAGAGGCAGAGGCAGGGAGATCTCCGAATTTGAGGCAATCCTGATCTACAGAGTGAGTTCCAGGACATCCAGTGATGTTACACAGAGAAATTCTGTCTCGAACAACAATAAACAAACAAACAAGCAAACAAAATACCCAAAAAAAATCAGCTTAGACAGTAACTATTCAAGTTCAGATATAAACTATTCAGATATCACTATCAGCCTATATCAGCAACCATTATTAAGCAAAATTTTATAAGTAATGTTTATATTTAAATCTTTATAGGTTCTTAATGGTTATGATGGTTAATATAGGTTAATATTGATTGCTACCTTGAGTAGGAACTAGATTCACCTAGAATACTGTATTAGTGTTTCCATTGCTGTGAAGAGGCACCGTGAGCATATCAAGTCTGATAAAGGAAAAAGTTTAATTGGAGCTGACTCACAGATCAGAGGTTTAGTCCATTATCATCATGGTAGGAAGTATGGTGGCATGAAGGCATATACGATGACATAACTTTGATCATCAGGTAGCAGCAAAAGAGTATGACACTGGGCCTGGCTTGAATATCTGAAAACTCAAAGCCTACCCTCAAGTGACATACATCTCCCAGAAAGGCCATATGCACTCTATCAAGGCCACACCTTCTGATAATGTCACTGCTTATGGGTATATGGGGATCATTTTCATTTAAACCACCACAAAAAGAGGCTTCTAGATTGTGGTGAAGTAGGAAGAACCTCAATATCTGTGGGCAATGTGGTGCTCTGGCTTGGAGTCTAAGACTGAATTAAATAGGGTAAAGAACTTGATTATAGTGATATATATAATAAAACCTTTCTGGCTTCAAGTGAAATATTTCAGCAAAGTCTTTGCTATTCTTGGGTCAATCAGTAGAGACTGATAAATTTTTAAGAGACTGTTTAAACCTTGAAGAAATCTTGTCTCTCTGCAAGGCCTGCACTTGGTGCTACATGAGAGCTTGGTTATAAAACACTCCGGCAAACCTAGCATTCTTACTTTTGATTATGGCTACCAATGGTCAAAAGGGACTGGTATCTGTGTAGGTTATCTGTTCTCATGATCAGCAAAGGGCAAGATAACATTGGCAGCTAGAACCCTTTCCAGCCCCGATTAACCCTGTATTATTCTTGAATAAAGTAACTGGACTGAGCTAGCTGAGAGTCTGTCTTCCTCAAGAGGCTGTATCCCTCTGCTCCTTCAGAAAATGAAGGCTTAGAATCTTGGTGAGCTTCTTTCTCTTCTGGGTCACTTACAACAAACATTACTCAATACTTGATTATCTGTAGTCATTACTCTTTGCTTCATGACTGTGGATTCAATGTTGTCAGTTGCCTCTTACTCCATAGCTACCCCATCTATGAACTAAATCCTGAAACTGTAAGCCAAGATATGCCTTTTCACTCTTAAACTGTTTTGCCAGGTATTTTGTCACAGCAATGGGAAGAGTAATTAATACAAATATATTCTTTATGTTAAAAGAAGATAGATAGATAGATAGATAGATAGATAGATAGATGATAGATAGATAGATAGATAGATAGATAGATAGATAGATAGATAGATAGATAGATAGATAGAAGATAGATAATATCACAAATAAGTCCAGGGTCTCATGATTGCTAAGGAATTACTGTGTCAATGAACGGCATCCACTGTCCTTTGAATTCTCATGTCAGTTATGTTACAAAAAGTATTTGCACTGTAGAATATTTTGTTGCTTGTACTAATTCAGTGAGTCTGAAATTTGGAAAACACAGTGGTGCTGGCTTGCCTCAGAACTCTAATATCTGATACATATGTTTTACAAACCTAAATTATTGAGGTAACTAAATATACTGATATCTAAAAGTGATAGGATCTTCTTATGTCATATATTTCATATATGTGTGATACCTGGTTTCATGCCACCCAAAGTACAAGCTGTGCCAAAGCTCTGGACATGATATTTTCATGGAGCACTGATACATGGGTCAAAGATTTGTCCAGTTATGATACTTCTGTCTCAAATGATAAATCAGTGACATGAGTATAAAAAGTTCAGTTAATCTGATGTAACTTAAATGACTTCTTGATGTGACCTTGGGAATTATGACAACCATATACAATATTAGAAGAATTCAATGTGACTACAACAGGAAGAATGCTTAGAATGTATGTCTGTATATAAATCTAACTAAGGTATTGTCTTTTTTCACTGAACGTTTCTTTTAGAACCAGAAGTGCACTTTATTTTCTCAAGGAACACAATATTTCTTGTAACTGTTTTTACAGTTTAATACTTTTCTCTACAGAGAATAGCAACTTTCTTTGTGAAGTACATATACATTCATATAACATATTTTTCCTGATATTTTATAAGGGAAACAAAATTATTTATGTAACATGAAATGTATAAGAAAGTATATAAATAAGTAAATAAGTTTTCATATGAATTAGCAAAAGAGTAGGAAGAACAGTGAAGTAAAATTTATTGGATGAAACTTACCGAGTAGAATGTAAAGACAGAGATTTGACCTAGACAAATGGTGTAGGAATTTCTTAGAATTGAGAGTACAGGATTAAGTTTAGTTACTCTAAGACTCTGGAGTTCTAGAATCAATGGCAAGCTAAAGAAATTATCTTGTTAGTCCTAAAGTAAAAAACAAAATTAAGAGAAATCCATAGATCTTAAGAAATACAGAAACTCTAGGAACAGGCATTAGTTATATTGAGTGCTGAAAGGAGATCACAATCAAGATTCACCAAAATCCCCTGAATTCTTAGTAGAAGAACTATTACTTCTGGACAAGGTAGAGTAACAGAGAGGAGATTTGTACTCTCAAATGAAACAAAACAAAATGACAGAACTCTATAAAACAATGATTTTGAGCATGTAGTCGTGATAATGAAGGGAAATAAGCAAGAAAAGACGAGGGTGGGAGGTGGAATTCCCCCATAGAGGCAGGGAGGGGGAGGGGATAGGGGGTTTTCAAAGAGAAGACCTAGAAAAGGGGAAACATTGGAAATGTAAATAAAGTATCAAAAAAAAATAAAGAACAAGACAATTTAAAAAAAAAAAAAAAAAGAAAAGATGAGGTCTATAGTTAGGCAAACAACTCTTGCTCTTCACTCTTATGAGAGGCTGCAAGGTTGCACCATAAGGTAAAACAAAGTAGAGTCAAATGAACCTTTAGTTTGGGATTAAGTCAGAATGACAGGAATTAAAGGAATCTATGTGCTTAATATAATGTAAGAAAAGAAAATATAAATCTACAAATTATCTTTATGTATTCTGCGGGATATTAGTGTTGTCACACAATTGAGAACTTTTCCTTCATAACATAATAGTCAAGTGTATGGATTGGAATACAAGATAAACAGAATACTGAAAAGTAGGAAGTATCAGGGCAAGCTAATACAATGTATCGCAGATCCAAAGAATCAGATAAGCAAACTGGTCAGTCTAAATAAGTCTAAATTTACTT
The DNA here is from genome assembly GCA_028551405.1 of Uromys caudimaculatus. NCBI lineage: Eukaryota > Metazoa > Chordata > Mammalia > Rodentia > Muridae > Uromys > Uromys caudimaculatus. The sequence goes on from CM052702.1 coordinate 1,578,593, forward strand.
GGATTCATAATTAGCAGATAGGGACTTTAAAGAGTTAATACAACAATATTCCATTTCATTAAAATTTTAGTAGTGACACAAGAAGAAAATAAAAACATTTAGAGTATGAAAAGTGTGATGGTAGAAATGAATAAGCAGTGTGTTTAACATTAACTTAGGGAACTGAAGGCAGGGATTTGTGGACAAGGACACTTGATGCTCCTATAGAGAATCTGAGTTTTGTTGCTAGGATGTTTTAGGGTTTTATTGATTTGAAAAGACACCATAATCAAGACAACTAGTATAAAGTTAAACATTTAATTGGGATTGCAATAGAGTTTCAGAGGTTCACTCCATTTTCATCATGGCAGGAAGCCTGGCAGTGTGCAGGCAGACATGGTGGTGGAGGAGCAAAGAGATCTAAGTCTTGATCCAAAGGCAGTCAGGAGGAACTGTCTTGTACAAACATACAAGAGAGGCTCTCTTTACACAGTAGACAGAGCTTGAGCACTAAGATCTCAAAGTTCACACCCCACAGTGACACACTCCAACAAAGTCACATCTACTCCAACAAGGCCATTCCTCCTAAGAGTGCCACTTTCCATGGGCCAAGCATATTCAACCTGCCACACAGGGCAATTGTCCATAATTTCATTTCCAAGGTAATCTGGTGTGCTTTTCTGACTACAGTCAGAAGGTTAAAAATATAAAAGAATAATAGCATCAAATTATACAAAACAAAATAAGTGATGTATATAGTTTTATCAACCTTCCTAAATTTCATCGGTTTCATTTTGGAATCCTTTGATTATTATATTTTCAAGTCATTTGTTATACTTTGTGTTTTTATGCTATAATTTCTAAAATGCCATCAAAATAATAAAAGATGGTGGATATTTTACAATATTTTAAGTGTGTGTGTGTGTGTGTGTGTGCGTATGTGTGTGTTTGTGTACATGGTTGTGAGTGCCAGTAGAAGCTAGAAGAGAACATCAGAATTACAGTCACTGTAGTTTACCTGATGTTGGTGCTGGGAAATGAACTTGTATCTACTGCAAGAGAATGAAGAAATGTTATGTGATCCTTTGCTCAAACTGCATCAGATTAACAATGAACAATAAGATAAAATGGAGTATTACACATTAACTCAAAAAAAGAAAATAAATTACAAAGGTGTAAATTTCTCTTTTATTTCTTCAGATGGAGGGATGCGGTGACACACATAACCAAGCTGTATAAATACACAGCTTGGATTGAGCCCAGAGCATTTCTTTCTCTGTTCTAAGTATTCCTAGTCCTAAGCCTGGAAGTTTCTAGCCTCCATACAAACTAATCTTGCAAGCTAACCGATTCAATCTGCCTTCTCTTGACTTCTCACTGAACTGCACTGCTTGACCTTTATACTAACTTTGGGAAAATGTTCTAATCTTCTGACTCATTCTTATTCTCTAGCTCATCCTGTCTTTACCCTGATCTAGCTTGTTCTCTTTGCCATCTGTCCATCTAAAACTGACACACACTCCCACCTCTTTCTCTTCTCACTGCTCTTTAAGTAGTCTCTTTTTCCTATGCTGTTCTCATTGTGACATTGCTGTATCCTATCTCTGACTCATTCTGTCAAATCTTTCTCTGATTCATCACTGTTTGCCCCACAATGAGATTTCACTTTCAAACATGGCTCTTTCCTTCCTATTTCCTTTCCTATTAACTTTATCTTCATTATTAGGGATTAAAGGTATAAACTAAGGACATGTCTGTATTCCAGCCAGATCATACTGTAATCCATGTTGTGTCTACATTTTGGCTGAATCATATCAAGTTTGTGGATTTCATCCCATTACAGAGCAGCCATGTTGGTGGATTAACATTCCTCAACAAAAATTATAAATATTAATGTAGCAAGATTTTAACCTACTAATACTAATGAAAAGTGAAATGGTAAGCAGTCTTATTCACGTAAAAAATAGCCATTACCCATTTAAAAATAATAGTGTTCAGGAACTTTTCCCCTGTACCCATGTGTTCGAGGCTTTTCCCCACTTTCTCTTATTAGATTCAGTGTATCTGGTTTTATGTGGAGGTCCTTGATCCACTTGGACTTGAGCTTTGTACAGGGAGATAGGAATGGATCAATTTGCATTCTTCTACATGTAGACCGCCAGTTGAACCAACATCATTTGTAGAAAATGCTGTCTTTTTTCCACTGGGTGGTTTTAGCTCCTTTGTCAAAGATCAAGTGACCATAAGTGTGTGGGTTCATTTCTGGGTCTTCAATTCTATTCTATTGATCTGCCTGCTGTCACTGTACCGATACCATGCAGTTTTCATCACTACTGCTCTGTAGTACAGCTTGAGATCAGGAATGCTGATTCCCCCAGAAGTTCTTTTGTTGTTGAGAATAGCTTTTGCTATCCTGGGTTTTTTGTTGTTCCAAATGGCTTATGCTCTAAGATCAAGAATCAACAAATGGGACCTCATGAAATTGCAAAGCATCTGTAAGGCAAAGGACACTGTCAATAGGACAAAATGGTAATCAACAGATTGGGAAAAGATCTTTACCAATCCTACATCCAAAAGAGGGCTACTTTCCAACATATACAAAGAACTCAAGAAGTTAGACTCCAGAAAACCAAATAACCCTATCAAAAAAATGGGGAACAGAGCTAAACAGAGAATTCTCAACTGAGGAAATTCATAGGGCTGTGAAGCACCTAAAGAAATGCTCAACATCCTTAGTCATCAGGGAAATGCAAATCAAAACAAGTCTGAGATTCCACCTCATGCCAGTCAGAATGGCTAAAATCAAAAACTCAGGTGGCAGCAGATGCTGGCGAGGATGTGGAGAAAGAGGAACACTCCTCCATTGCTGGTGGGATTGCCAGATGGTACAACCACTCTGGAAATCAGTTTGGCGGGCCCTCAGAAAAATGGACATAATACTACCTGAGGACCCAGCTATACCACTCATGGGCATATACTCAGAAGATGCTCCAACATGTAATAAAGACACATGCTCCACTATGTCATAGCAACCATATTTATAATAGCCAGAATCTGGAAACAACCCAGATGTCCCTCATCAGAGAAATGGATATAGAAAATGTGGTTCATTTACACAATGGAGTACTACTCAGCTATTAAAAATGATGACTTCATGAAATTTGCAGGCAAATGGATGGAACTTGAAAATATCATCCTGAGTGAGGTAACTCAGTCACAAAAGAATGAACATGGTATGTACTCACTGATAAGTGGATATTAGCCCAAAAGTTCGAAATACCCAAGTTTCACTTGACAGTAACCCCTGGACTGAGAGTGAGGTCCCAGATGGAGGAGTTGGAGAAGGGACTGAAGGAGCTGAGGGAGTCTGCAGCCCCATGGAGGGAGCAACAGTGTCAACTGGCCTGAACCCCCTGGTCCTCCTGGAGGCTGGACCACCATCCAAAGAATACACAAAGAGGGACCCATGGTTGGGACCACATATGTGGCAGAGGAGGGCCTTGTTGGCCATCAGGGGGAGGAGAGGCCCCAGTAAAGGGGAATGTCAAGGTGGGAATATGGGAGTGGTTGGGTGGGTGGGTGAAAGGTGGAATTCCCTCAAAGAGGTGGGGTAGGGGTAGGGGATAGGTGATTTCCAAAGAGGAGACCTAGAAAGGGGGAAACATTGGAAATGTAATTAAAGTATCAAAAAATAATAAAAAAAATAAAATAAAAATAGTAGTGTAAAAATACCTATTTTAAGCACATGAATGTAAAGAAAAGTGAAATGGTGACATTCATTATAGTCAAAGTGATGTCAAGAAAGCACTGATAGTTATAGCACACAATGCCATTTCTAGTTCTGAAAGAGTTAGTTCATCATGTTGATAAGAGAAAAATTTAGCTAAAATTCACAAAGATAATCCCCTGCTTAAAGTTAGAGTTTCAATGGTCACTCTTTAATAATTGATAGCACACAAGTTTGAATGTAGAATGGAGGAATTTTTATGAAATGAACAGCATCAATGAAACTGATCTATTGACAATCTTATAACGTATTGTCCAAAAACAATGGAATATATGCTCTGTAGATACTGACATTGAATTAAGAACCAATAAGTTAAAAAAAATTTAAGTCACCTGAAATATGTATAATATCTCACCACAATGAAAATAAATTAAAAGTTTTAAGCATAAAGCTACTTAAATACATAATTAAACAGTACATTTCTAAATAAACCAAGACCCAATGAGTGAATAAAAATGAACTCTAAAACTTTGAACCGGCTGAAATCAAACTCATGGCATATCATAATTTGTTGGATTCTACTACAACCCACAGAGAGTAATCTATAGTGCTAAATTCTATATAAGGAAATATGAAAGGATTAGATAAATGACATCTGTATCTGTCTTAGAGAAGTGGAGTAAAGTGGTCATTTAAATCCAATATTAAACAGGAATAATGAACTTCAGGATGAAAATAAATGCACAAACAAAACAAAGACAGAAAGATCAAAGCTGTACCATGTGGTTGTTGTTGTTGTTGTTGTCATTTCTTTTTCTTTTTTTTTTTTAACTTCCGTGTAAAGGGAGAACTTGGAAAAACTGGCAGACTTTCTTGAATCTTCACATATATTATAACTGAGACTTCTCAGTCAACAGAAATCAAAATGTATGTCATAGATATACACAACTTATACACAAATGTTTATATCACTGCATCCAAAAAAATGGAAGAAATAAACTGTCCTTAAATAAGTGAACTGGACCACCCAGAGCTCCCAGGAACTAAACCACCAACCAAGGTGTATACATGGGGGGAGCTAGGTCTCTAGATACATGTGTAGCACAGTATGGCCTTATCTGACATCACTGGGAAAGGAGGGAGGCTTGATGCCCCAGTGTAGCATGATGCTAGAGGGGTGAGTTGGGAGTGGGTGAATGGGTGGAGGAGCATCCTCATAGAGGTAAAGGGGAGTGGGGATGAGGGGGAATGTGATGGGGTGGTGGTGGTGGAAGGGTAACCCAGGAAGGGGGATAAGATTTGAAATGTAAACAAATAAAAAGATTAATTAAAAAAATTATGGTGTTCATACCAAGAAAACAATGCTTAACACTACATATAAACCATTAATATATGGCAAGAAAAAACAAGCATGCTCATTTAAAGAAGAAATAGCACATGGTGATTACATTTACAGAGAAGTCTAGGCAATGATCACTAACCTGTGCTATCACAGCAGTGTTCACCTCGAGACAGGAATGACTGAGAGCGGTGCCATGACCAAGCCTTCCCAGAAGGCTGCATAGGACACAGCTTACTTTAGTAGTGATGAAGGCAGAAGGTGCATGTAGTGCTTGCTGTTATTTTCAGGTCCAAGGTCACCACTCTGCTAAGAGCTACTATGCTTTCTGGAATGTCATGGTTGCTCTCTTTTTCATATATAAAATGAGAAACATTTGTAGTCAATTAGGTTATAGTGGGTTTTTTTTGGATACTTGTAAAATAAAATTGTGTGTTATTACACCTCTAATTCTAGCACTTGGGAGTCAAGACCAGGTAGATCTTTGAGTTCAAGGCCAGCCTGGTGAAGAGTGAGTTCCAGATGAGCCAGGGCCATGCAAAGAAACCGAGCTTTGAAAAAAATATATATGTATATATATATATTTGTGTGTGTGTGAGTGTGTGTGTGTGTGTGTGTGTGTGTGTGTGTGTGTGTGTCTTAGTCATGGTTTCTATTCCTGTACAAATATCATGACCAAGAAGCAAGTTGGGGAAGAAAGGGTTTATTCAGCTTACATTTCCACATTGTTGTTCATCACTAAAGGAAGTCAGAACTGGAACTCAAGCAAGTCAGCAAGAAGGAGCTGATGCAGAGGCCATGGAGGGATGTTTCTTACTGGCTTGCTTCCCTTGGCTTGCTCAGCCTGCTTTCTTATAAATCCCAAGATTATCAGCCCAGAATGGCCCCACCCACAGGGGCCCTTCCTCCTTGATCACTAATTGATAAAATGCCTTACAGCTGGATCTCATGGAGACATTTTCTCAACTGAAGCTCCTTTCTCTGTGATAACTCCAGCCTACGTCAAGTTGACACAAAACCATCCAGTACAATTGACCCCTTGTCAACTTGATACACAAACATATCACTATAAAGCCTCAACACTTACTCTCTTATTCATCCCTAAGGTCTAAATAACTTTAAAAGTCCCACAGTCTGTACATATTAAAAGTTCAATCCCTTTAAAATATCCAGTATCTTTTAAAATTCGAAGTCTTCTAAAAATTCAAAGTCTCTTAACTGTGAACTAAAATACCTTCTTACTTCAAGAGGGAAAAATATCAGGGCACAGTCACAATCAAAAACAAAATCAAGGTCCAATGTCTAGGATCCATTCACAATCTCCAAGGGCTTCGGTCACTTCTCCAGCTTTGCCCTTTGTAGCACATACCTTCTCTTCTAGGCTCCAGATGCCTGTACTCGACCGCTGCTGCTGTTCTTGTTGGTCATCTCATGGTACTAGCATCTCCAAAACACTACTAACTTCTGCTACAACTAGGCTTCACCAATAGCCTCTCATAGGCTCTCTTCATGGTGCCAAGCCTCAACTCCTTTGCATGACCCCTTCAGTCCTGGACAATCAATTGAAACTAAGGCTGCACATTCACCAATGGCCTTCTGTGGCCTCTCACAGTGCTGAGCCTTAGGTATTCTTCATGACACCTTCATGCTTTCAAAACCAGTACCACCTGAGTGACTCTTACACATTACCAAGTCCAGCCACAGCACAAGGTACAACCCTGGCTATCTCTGGAAGGCAGCCTCTGTGCTCTCAGAAAACATTTTCCAGAAGATTTTACCTCAATGATGCTGGTCTGTTCTTAATTACTGCTAATCTTAGTTCCAGCTAACCAGTATCAGTAGTCCCAGTAATGCAAAGTTTTCACTTTAGTAGTTCTGGTATCTTCTTAATCACAACTTATTCTTCAGCCTCAGCTAACCAAAACCACAGAATCTTCACAGTCACAATAGCAATGTCCCTGATGAGAGTCTTTAATCTTCCCTCTGAAATTTCACAAGCCAGGCCTCCATCTTCTGCACTGTTCTCAACATTGTCTTTTTTTTTTTTTTTTTTTAATTCCTGGATTATTTTGTTTTTATGTTATTAGCTGATGTCTTGGAACTTGATTTTTTTTCTTTTTTTTTTCTTTTCTTCTTTCTTTTTTTTATTTTTGATACTTTATTTACATTTCCAATGTTTCCCCTTTTCTAGGTCTCCTCTTTGGAAACCCCCTATCCCCTCCCCCTCCTCGCCTCTATGAGGGAATTCCACCTCCCACCCACCCACCCACCCATTCCCATATTCCTACCTTGACATTTGCCTTTACTGGGCCTCTAACACCTCAGGCCCAAGGGCCTCTACTCTCCCTGATGGCCAATAAGACCATCCTCTGCCACATATGTGGTCCAAACCATGGGTCCCTTGATGTGTGTTCTTTGGTTGGTGGTTCAAACTCCAGGACGATGGGGGGGGGGGTCAGGCCCACTGACGCTGTAGCTCCATCCATGGGGCTGCAAACTCCCTCAGCTCCTTCAGTCCTTTCTCCAACTCCTCCATCTGGGACCTCACTCTCAGTCCAGCAGTTACTGTAAAGTGAAACTTGGGCATTCTGAACTTTTGGGCTAATATCCGCTTATCAGTGAGCACATACCATGTTTGTTCTTTTGTGACTGAGTTACCTCGCTCAGGATGATATTTTCAAGTTCCATCGATTTGCCTGCAAATTTCATTAAGTAATTGCTTTTAATAGCTG
>CM052702.1:1586869-1654175 GCA_028551405.1 Uromys caudimaculatus
GATGGGGTTATTTGGTTTTTTGGAGTCTAACTTCTTGAGTCCTTTGTATATATTGGATATTAGCCCTCTATCAGACATAGGATTGGTTAAGATCTTTTCCCAATCTGTTGGTTGCCGTTTTGTCCTATTGACAGTGTTCTTTAAATTATCTTGAAAGCTCCTACAGAATGTTCCACAGAGCTCTTAACATCTCAATGGCTCTTCTAGCTCAAAGTTCCAAAGTCCTTGCACAGTCCTCCCCCAAACATGGTCAGGTTGCCACAGGAATACCCCACTTCTGGTACCAATTTGTCTTAGTCACAGTTTCTATTCCTGCACAAACATCACGGCCAGGAAGCAAGTTGGGGAGGAAAGGGTTTAATCAGCTTACATTTCCACATTGCTGTTCATCACTAAAGGAAGTCAGAACTGGAACTCAAGCAAGTCAGCAAGAAGGAGATGATGCAGAGGCCTTGGAGGGATGTTTCTTACTGGCTTGCTTCCCTTGGCTTGCTCAGCCTGCTTTTTTATAGAACCCAAGACTATCAGCCCAGGATGATCCCACCTACAAGGGGCCCTTCCTCCTTGATCACTAATTGATAAAATGCCTTACAGCTGGATCTCTTGAAGGCAATTTCTCAACTGAAGCTCCTTTCTCTGTGATAACTCCAGCTTGTATATGTGTGTGTGTGTGTGTGTGTGTGTGTGTGTGTGTGTGTGTGATAGATTTGTGTTTAAATAAAGCATCTTAAAATTATTGTGATAGCTTATTAATGAAAGCATGAGTTTTTAAAAAGTAATAATATATTAAAGATATAATTGGATAGTTATGTTATTATTTTTATTGTTTCTGTGAGGGGGAAGCATGTGTATGACACTGTTTGGAGATCAGATAACAATTTAGGGATTCTCACATTTTATGTTGTACAAAATAGGATCTCCTTTTGCTTTTCATTGCTATATCTACCAGGCTAGGTTACCCATGAACGTTTGACACCTTTCCTGTACCTACTTCCCATCCACCTGTAGGAGCACTGGGACTAAAGATATACTACCCTAATAACTTTAAATGGGCTCTGGCGGTTTGAACCCCGGTCCTCATGATTATTCAGTAAGTGCTTTAACCCCAAGCATTTTCCCCAGCCCTTGTTAGAAATATATGCTAGGAAGCAAGTGATGTAGCTAATCTTCTGTGAATATATTATCAGAAGTTTTAATACTTTTTACATAAAAAGTAATAAAATATAAGTTAAATTGTGTCTCATTAAGTGTATATAATGAATGTTATTCACTTTGTTCCTGATTTTTTATTTTATTTTTAGGTAATATATGAATTATTTGTGTGATTATTTTAATCAATTTGACATTTAAAGCTAATGTCATCATATAACTGCTTTTGAAACTGTTTAACAGTCTGACCAAATACACTGTATACTCCAAGATGATTTAGCTGCTATGAAACTTAAAAACTTTATAAAGCATCTGTATTTTTGTTTTGGTAATATATGGAGGGAATTATAATCTTTAAAAAATATCAGAATATGACATCATTTTATATTAATAATAATTATTGCCATTGAATTGAACTAGAGTCTCACACAGCCAGGAAAGCATTCTAACATCAACCTACAGTTTCAGCCTGGTATTATTCTTTACAAAGAAAATCTTTTTCTTTATTTATAAAGATAATCGGGCAATTATAGTCAATAGAGATATTTAGCATTTTTTGAAGCCCACAAGACACTTGTGTATTCAAGCATCCTGGTCTTTTGCTAATGTACCTCTACTTCCAGCAGTTCAGGTATAGAGTAAAACACAAATGGCAAGATTTTTGCTATGGCCTAACAAAGACTCCCAGAGTCCTGGCCTCTGGGAACCCTTATTTTAATATGTAAATAAAGCAAAGCATGAATGTTTTAAATCTGTTACTTTCTAAACTTTAAAATGATTTAACAAAATATCTTTGTAATCAACTTAGCTTGCTCTATTTATCATACTACTCTTAATAATATTATCTGTAGGATCTAGTTAATCATACATATTTATTAGAGCTTACCAAGGGTCAGGCACTGTCCCTAGTATTTACCTAAATTACTTTATTTGATCCTTTCAATCTTTGACCCAGATAAAAGAAATTGTGATTTAGAAATCTTCACAGGACAAATGTCAGAAACCCAGGTAGAATTAGGGCAAAAAAAAAAAAAAAGAATATGAATGTGTTGAGCTCCAGAGCCCTCCTCTGTGCACATTCTCTGTATATATTGCTTATTGCCATTCAGTGCATTGCAAATCAACCTTTTAACATTTTGGAAAAAATATAAACCAGACACTGTTACTGAATCACTCATGCCAACAGAAATTGTAGTCAATGTTTTGATACTATTGGTACTTCTGAAAGTTTGTGCAAAAACTGCACTTTATTTACCACGCATTATAAGGAGTATGGATGCTCTATTTATAACAGAGAGCCACACCGTCTTATTTTCCACACTAACAGGACCATTGGTATGCCTGTGAACTTTCAGGAGAGGCCATGAGTAGACTGAATCCTGGGGTATAGATGTGAATAACTTTGTTTCCTTTCTTCAGTATAGAAGCTTCTGCAAAGGTGAAATGGAAGAGTGCATTCTTCTCAGGCAGCACTCATGAGAAAAGATTTAACTGCATTCACGGGGGAGACACTTGTTCCACTTTTCTTCAACATATATTTTAAGTCCATTTTAATTTTTCATCTTTAGTGATGTTCATGATGTGTTTAAATTCTCATCATCGATCATCTAATTATTTTACTATTTCCTAATCAATTTTCTATCTCTAGCCTTTTATCAATGGTTTTTGTGCATGATACCAACAAAACTTTAAAAAAATAAAACCAGGTCTTATCGTACTAGTGTCTTTTGCCTTTAATGTCTTTTTCTGGAGCTCTAAAAGACTTTTAAATCAGTTTTTAAATAAAACTAACACTTCCTGTTTGTTCTTATGCATACATTTTTTAATGAGCAAAGAAATAACGTGCTTTTGACCTGTCCTTTTGCATTCTAAAACACTATTATCATTTGAAGGTGAGAATAAAAAAAATCATGCAAATGTCTGAAATTTTACTTGTGCATGTTCATTTTATGTGGGTATTTTCTTCACCTGTTCAGCATACTCATATATCACGGAACTACTTATTGAGTATATTCTCATATGTTTAATAACCACCTATTCAAAAGGTGTAGCCTAATTCTTCCTGAACAGTAGGTTGGAGCCAATGACTTGCCTGTACTTTCAGCTGATAGAATAGGATGCAAGTGATGGAGGCTAACTTCTATAACTCATTTATAGGTTATTGTGTTTTCCTCCTTGCTGTTTGTTTACCTACTCTGGGGAAGGCAGAAACCATGCCATTTAGGACATAAGAACATTAAGGCCATACCACTCTCTGGTAAACAAAACAAAACAAAACAGGACTTCTAGGAAATGGTTTGTGAGGAACCTAGGCCATGGAATATACCCTTGTGAGTTTAGAGGGAATTGAAAGACTCAGACAATGTAATTAATGGTTTAGTTTGCTTGGCCTATAGGGAGTGGTACTCTTAGAAGGTATGGACTTGGAGGAGTGTGGCTCTGTGAGGGTGAGCTTTGGAGGTTTCCTCCTATGCTCAGGCTCAACCCATTGTAGAAGAGGAGTTCTTCCTATCTGTCTGAGGATGCTAGTCTCTCCTGGTTGCCTTTGGATCAGCATGCAGAACCCTCAGCTTCTTCTATAGTAGCATGTCTACATGTGTGCTGCCAAGCTTCCTGCTATGATGATAATGGACTAAACCTCCAAAATTGTCAGCCAGCCCCAATTAAATGTTTGCCTTTATAATAGTTGCTTTCATCATGGTGACTTCACAACAATAAAAACCCTAAGACAGAAGATGGTACCGGGGTCTGGAGAATTACTGTGATAGGCCTGGCCAGGCTTTTGTTTAGAGGAATGTGGATCTTGGGACTTTGGAAAGCAGTTCAATGCTTTAAGAGGAGTTTAACTGGCCATTCTTGTAAGACTATGAATGATGCTGATGCTGAGGGTGTTTTACACTGTGGAGGCCTAGTGGCTCAAGAGATTTCAGAGAAGAATTTTAGTTTGTGGCTCAGAGAATGTTTTTGTGGTGTTTGGGGGCTGCTTTTTGCCCTTGGGTGAAGAATCTGAGGCTAAGGAAAAGAGATTAATATTAATTACATTGCCAAAGGAAGTCTCAGAAAAGCCGAGCATACACCTTTTCCTTTGGTTTTACTCTCATGAAGAATATTATTATCAAGCATAGCAAGCTTAGAAAGGAAAAATATAAAATGTATTAATTAATTATTAAAGAAAACCAGGAAATAGGATGCAGCTAAATCTTGTATTTAAGGTGACAATCAGATTAAGAGAGTAGGGTCCTCAAGGCAAGATCCCACCTAGCTAAGCTTATTGTTTATGTGTTTGCAGTTGTACAAGGGATAGTTATGTTAGACATCATTATAAATTGGTTATTGTCTTCATTTATACCTTTAACCTGAAATGAACTACAATTCAGAAATGGAGGGTACACCTGTGATCAAGACTGAAAGACACAGGGTTTTGATCAGGTCTTGAGGCATAGTAGTACATGACTTTAATTCTAGGAGACAAAGACAAGCAGTTCTCTAAATTCAAGGTCAAATTACAGGGAAAGTTTCAGGACAGCAAGCTTAGGCAGTGAAGGATGTAATAGAACAAGGTTGCCATGTTCCTGCTCCAGCAAGCAGCAGAACTTGGCAGCTTTGGCAGTTGACATCCTGGAGTTGAAGGGGTCATGCAAAGAAGTTGAGGGTTGGAACCATAAAGGTAACCTGTGAGAGGCTATTGAAGAAGCTTAGTTGCAGTGAAAAACCCTTTTGTGTTTGAGATGCCAGCACCATCGGATAATACCCAGGAAAGACTGGGTATCACAGTAGATATGGTTTAAAAAAATAGCTATAAAACATGAAAAATTAGCTATGATAATACAAAACCTTGAGAGACAAGAGACAAAGTAAAAGATCAATGATAACTTATGGAATTCATTCACCCTATATGAGAAGATTTTAAATACCTGGCTTATATAAAACAAGACTAGACTGGAAAGATTTAGCAGCAGCTGTACTCAAAGTTGGTTTTCAATTCCAATGGCTGACATGGTGGCAAGAAGAAACTACAATTATGGAAAATTGTAATAGGTCTAAAGTTGTTAATATCATAAAAGATCAATTGTTAGGTAAAGGTCAATATGCTGACTTAGAAAAGCAGATACAATCTGATGACTCTATTATTATACAATGTACTTGAGCAACTTTAAGAACCTGGAATAAGCTAGAGGAACAAGGGGAAATGTCGACGTCTTCACAAAGATTATGCAAAGCCTCAGAGAGAATTCTACTGAATTTTTCCATAGATTAATGTCCACTATAAGCAGGGCAATATCAGATCCAGTTGCAATACAGGTACTAACCAAAATTTTGGCTTTCACAAAAGCAAATACAGACTGTAAACATGTCTGAGACCTTAAAAAGCAGAATTACCACTCATGGATGAATGGATTAGAGTTATGTTTGATATTCACTCTATGTAATTTCACAAGCAATGATCAATAATACCAGAGATCAAAATTTCCATTGTTTTAACTATAGAAGATGAAGCTATTTGAAAAAAAGATTGCAGATAAGGCTTTCCAAGAGACTTCTCCAGAAGACCTCAGCCTTTTGGGATTGGTAGATGCAGTTAGGATAGGTATTGGACTAATGAATTCATATCAACAAGAGATATTCGAGGTAATCCCTTACTAACAGGAAATTCCCTATGAGATAATCCTGTAAATATAAGAATCTCTCTAAAGGGATTCATTGGTACCCTGGCAACAAGCAATATAAGCCAGTTATTTTCTGTCTGCAATCCATAGGGCAACTAGAGAAAACTAAATTAGGGGTTGGAGATCCAATGCATGCTACAGCAGGAATGGCCATAGATTTAGCCACACATAAAAATCTCACACTACCACCAAAAATCCAGTGCGATAAAATACCCACTGAACTTCATGTGCATCTATCCTTAAAGACATAGGAAGGCTTTTAGGAAGAAGTAACCTAACTCCTCAAGGATTCATTATGTATCCAGGAAATATAGATGAAGACTTCAAGGGAGAGATTGAGATTATGATTTATGTAGAGAAATGTATGTAGTTTAAAGTGGGATATGGGATTGTTCAGCTTTTACTACTTCTAAATGTCAAAGGCAAAGCAGCTCTAATTGAAAGCACAGAGGATTTAGAACTATTGGAAGACTGATTTTTTGGCAAACTGTTATAGATGACCAGAGACCAAAATTAAAATTAAATAATATTGAAAATTAAAGTTTAGTGGACACAGAAGCTGTTGTAACTATAATTTCAAGTGAATCTTGGAATCTACATTGGCCCCTTCAGAAGGTATCTACACAGTTTACTGGTATTGGAACATTATCCTGAGTAATACCAAGTGTAACACAATTTAAATGGCTGGGACCAGAAGTTTAAATAAAAAGATTAAACCTTATGTGTCAGATATAGTGATAAACCTATGATGAAGAAATCTACTATAACAATAGGCAATTCAGATTAATATTTGTTCTGTCTCAGAAAATGGATACCTATTTTAACTAACACTTTATATTCACATCTTATGTAATATGGCATGATTGTTTTTATGTTTAAATAGGCAAGAAGCCCAACTGACTAGCATGTAGTTATGCATGGAATTTGAGTTCCTAAAGTGTCTAGTTTAGTTGTGTATTCATAAAGATCTAATTGGGCCTTGATAAACAGGAAAAGGTAATAGGATTAGCTGAAAGACACTGGACTCTAGAAAAACTGCTGAATTACATCAACCTGAATAATTTAAAGATGTTTTAATATCAGAATGGAGCCAGATTAAAACAAATTGCCAGAGTTAGTTTGAGTCCAAGTAGAACAACTCAGTGAGAAGCCAAGAGAAACCAGATTGAATCAGTCAGCTTGGAGAGGAGTTTTAGCTCAAACAGCTGAGTTGATCCAGCCAGCCAGATTTCAGAAATAATGGGAAGGGGTGAGCTTATTCAACAGTAAGCCTTTGAGACAACAATTATATCAGGTGAATAAAACTTACTTTTATAAGTTGGATGATCTTAAGGAAGTAGTTGGACTTCCAGGTTTCCCTATCTTCTTTGGGTATTACAGCAGAAACCACTACTATTATTTTTATAAAGAAGGAGACTTCTTGCTATTTATTATTATACCCATAAATCAATGCAACTCTCAATTCTCATCATAGAGATACTTTTCCTTTTGTAGTGGATTCTGATTAACACAAGGTATATAGCTATTTGAAATATGGAGAATAGGAAATTGTGGAGTGCTCAGCCCTAAACAGAACAAATATATCACATACTCCTCCTTCCAAAGTTCAGAGATGATTTCCAAAGAGGAACCAGAGTGTATAAGAGCCAGAGACCGTGGATGAGCACAAAAAAATTGCACAGTGATTTCAAGACACAACATGGCACTTACACATATGAACTCATAGAAGCAGTGACAACAGGTTTGTGCAAAACAAAAATCCCTGCAGATGGGAAATGGTTACCCCTAGCTGAAGATTTATTGAGAACAATTTGTTCTTGGGGAAATGGAGAGTTTGTTTCTTAAGGATGTGCTATCTGGTAGTTGAACACACTGCAGTGGTTGTCTATAAACCCAAGAGTATATAGTTAGACAGATTATAAAAGAAGAATACAAGGCTATGTAGAAGTGGAAGGAGGAGTGAGTCTAGGTTGAGTAATTTGGAGAATCAGGTGAATATAATCAAAATAAAATGTAGTTTTCAAACTATTAATAAAATAACTGGGCACATACATAGATCTACATACATAGACTCAGCTCCCATCTGCTTCACTACTGTCAACTAATAAAGAAAAATGCTATATTAATTTTTTATATTAAATTATCTGGGCTGTGGTGGGATGTGTCCTACTCACAATACTCAGGAGGCAGAAGCAGGCAGAGCTCTATGAGTTTGAAACCACCATGCTTTACACATGTTCCCAGTGGAGGGCAAATAGTAAAGTCCTGTCTCAGAAGAATCAAACAAATAACCTCCCACAATGGGTCATAAACAATTAAGTGTGTTTCCTTTATATTTTTACCACATGCAGATTAATAAAAAATATAAGAAGGTGCTATGGTATGCTTGGGCTCCAGAATTGGAAATATGGTTCAGAACTCATCATCAGCATTAACACCTGTTCCAGGTCACATTAAATATGAAGTATTTTTGAACAATACTTCTTTATTACCATGATAAGTATACCATGGGCCTTTATATTGTGAATATGTTCTTTAGACTGCAATATTCGTGTGAAAGTTTTACCTCTTTATTTCTTTATTTTAAAATAAATAATGCATTCTAAACTCTTTATTTATTATGAATTATAGTTTTACAAGTGCTATGTATGTTTGATTATTGTACATGGACTCATATACAAAGCTGTATGATTAATACTAGAGTCAGTTTACAAAATGTATATTTAAGCTGAAATGCCACATTTTTCTCCCATCTTCTTAAAATTTAGCTCTGTGTACATATCTATAGTATGTTATACCAGGTAGTGACAAAACCATTTCTTGAATATGAAATGCTTTTATAATTAGAGCTATAGCTTTATAAAAAGTGAGTGGAGACATAAAATACAATGGGCTCTTTAGTCAGCATGCTGCTTTATGTGTTTATTTATAGAAATGGGTATCAGTAGAATTCCCGTATTTCAAATCCTTCTTGCCAAAGTAATAAACCAAAATAATGCAACTCCTTTAAATAGAAGAATGCAAATAAAGAGGTTGAGTGTCCTTTTCACAGCCTATTAAATAGAGCAGTGATTTTTTTTTTTAATTTTAGTTTAGACAATTGCATTTGTTCATCCTTGGGTTATGGAAATGTGATTCTAACCAATAATATTCAAAAGAAAAACTCATCAGCCTTGTGGAAAAAGACAGGCTGTCATTCTCTGCCTTCCTTAGCTACTTTCATCTGCCTTCATTTAATGTGGGTCTCTGCCATCTCCAGGAAGGGAGCCTTGTTTTCCTTCACTTGTGAAGGAATTGTAAATATGTCCACATGACAAATCACAAAGCCACAAGCTGTATCCACCAAAAAGCTCTCAAATACTGGAAAACTCCACTCTGTGTGCCGCAGAGTGACGGTATAGGTTTGTTTTATTGTTGTCAATTTGCATATCTTCAGTCTGTCCTTAAATGAGTTGCAGGATCTTAATAATACCACTTGAAACTCATGACCACATTTTGCTGTGTGAGGAAGTTTCTGAATAAGACATCAAGTTTCTAGCCATCAGAGGATAATTTATTGATACTTGTCAAAAGGAAGTATCAGTCTAACAGAAATCAAGACAAAAGGAATGCCTGATGAATTTTCTTTGAAGTGCCTTTTATAAAAGTCCTTGGTAATACATATTGATGAACTCCAAATTGTCTTGCCTGGAGGGAAAAGAAAGTAGACTGCTTTACACTGTCTTATAAATATTCATCAAAAGAACAAGACTTATGTTTCCAGGCGTGAGGTGAATGATTTCGGCTGGATGATTGCCTCAAAATCTGGATAATTAGTAAAACAGCCATTGACAGAGAACTTTAAACTTGGTATTTTGCCTTCACTCCATTTGCAGTGAGAGATAAAGTTTTCTGTACCCCCACATTATATAGTGAGATATGGATACACCCACAATGTAGTCATCAGTTGGTTTTACTGTCTATTAACTTTTGTAGTTCTAAACTAACAGAAAGTATTTGATACTTGTTTACTATTGAGTATTTCAATTAAGTGTTATGAAACACATACACACTTATTAGGGGTGACTGTCATGAATGTGTGTCTTGGTGGATGCTCAAAGACAGTAAGTGATAGATTGGTATCACCAAATGCCCAATTTTATGTTTTTACTACTTTCTTTACTTTTTTGTTTACTTATTTGGACAGGGAAGGTAACATGTATGTTTTACTCATTAAATCCATGAATAACACTTTAAAATGATTAAATAGTCATGGAATATTTTATATTAGAAGATAAATATTATTCAATATTAACAATCAGAAGTGATCTGTGTCAAACTGTCTATAAACTTTTACTGATTCTGGTTTCATAAGACATCCTCAAATTGTCAGAGAAAACCCCAATCTCAGCAAACATTTTCTTTAACCAAATTTAAAACTTAAGCAAGCAAATAAAATGTTCTCTTTGAAAGAAATTAGTTTTCAGCTTAAATAATTGAAATTAATTATCCCTTCTGAGTAGAAGACATATTCAGAGTTTGAAGAATGTCTTTTTTCATGTTGGACAAAAATTAGTCCCTGTGTTATTTTACTAGCAAAGGAATATTCTATTTCCCACATCTACCAGCTGATGCTCATTTCTAGACCCATATGCAAGTGAGTAGAACTAATGTTGATGTGTGTATAGGAGTAAAATGCAATGGCACAAAAGAAATATATAAAAGAACAAGGGGCTAAAGAGATGGCTCAATGCTTAAGAACACATTCTGTTCTTTCATAGGCCCCCAGTTCTATCACCAGCACCTATAATAGACAGCTATATACCTTCTCTATCATGAGCTCCAAGGTATGTGACATGCTCTTCTGGTCTCCTTGTGTACACACACACACACACACGCACACACACACACACACACACACACACACACACACACAAATACACATATACACTTGGTGAGGGGAAGGAGGAAGAGAGTGGGAGGGAGAAAGAGAGGGAGAGAGTGAATCTTTAAAAAGGAGAAAGAAGAATAAGACTACCAGTTCGAAAGAGAGAAGCATTGCTTCAAAGACTGTGAATAGAAGTACATTACATTTTAACAGACATGTCTAGAACTGTTCTATATGGGGAAAGACATTGATGATATTGAGGAAAATAGTGCATTTCAAAAGGCATTGGTTGGTTTGGTAAATACAGATAAATTTCATAAAACATAAAGGAAAACTCTTGTTCTCTCTTTTCTTTCACTCTTGTATTTTTCTTAGTGTGCTATATAAATTATCTCATTTGGAATCTATGAAAAACACTTTTGAAAAAGCATATGGTGTTAGCAGTCTGGAACACTTAAATTGATTGCACAGAACACCTACATAAATTCAATATGAAGTAGAAGGAACCAACAACAGCCTGTGGACTGAAGTGTCTGTGTCCACAAGGATATCTATTCTTTTCTCTTATTTTTGAGAAACACTCACGAAAAACTGACCAAGCATATTTGATAGAATTTATAGACCGGTTTTTAAAGCTTCAAGGAACAAATCTCCATTTAAAATATAAATTGAGGATTTCAGAATGATAAGCAAGAAAACTATGGAGAAATGACAGTAAACTATTTAAAATGTGGCTTTAATAGTTACATTAACCAGAAATCCCAACTCACAGTATGATGTCAGCAGGGACCAATAGTTCTGTGGTTGAGATATTTCAAATGTTTAAATATAGATATCCACATGAAAGTGGCCACTATCTAAAAGTAAGAGCCAATGTGAATATCTATAAATATTTGGTAACCTATAATTAAACTAGAGCCCTAGTAGATGTCTGTTAGGACACTGTTATATTTTCTCAGAATACTAATTTTCTTAAAAGAGACAGAAGTTACAGTTGTCACTTTGAGGGCATGAGACAAAGGAATTGTGGGGTATTTAATTTATAAAGCACTTTCCCGGATAGTTTAAGAAATAGATCAAGTTCTATGATGTAGCACATTGATGAAAACAGTTAACCAGTGAATGGGGTTGGGGTAAAAAGTGAGCTAGTAAAATCTGCATTCATAGAAAGAACTGCATAGACATGTTTGAAAACTTTTTATACGAGAAACTAGTACATCAAGAGGATGAGAATGAATGTGCCTTGGCCTGTCCATGTGTCTGTCTACCAAGTTCCCAACTGCTTATGGTAGAGGCAGCCATATTGATTCATAAACTTCTCACAAAATTCATATATTGATATCTTAACTCTACAATGTGGCTGAATTTAGAGCTTTATGAGAATCTTTTCACAAAAGATATTATTATTTTTGTTTTTGTTATTATTATTATTATTACTTAATAGTTTTTAACTGCGCAGTCATTATCCGCCTCCTGCCCCACCCTCTGACTGTTCCTCATTCCGTTCCTCCTCCCCATCTCCAAGAGGATGTCCCCAGGCCCCCATCCCCACTCCACCAGACCTTCTCACCGCCTGCAGCTTCAAATCTCTCCAGGGTTTGGTGCTTCTCTCTGAGGTCAGACCAGAGAGCCCTCTGTGGTATATGTGTTGGGGGGCTCATATTAGCTAGTGTAAGCTGCCTGGTTTCTGGCTCAGTGTCTGAGAGATCTCAGAGGTCCAGGTTAATTGAGACTGCTAGTCTTCCTATGAGGTCAGCTTCTTCCAGCCTTTCCTAATTCAATTGCAGGGGTCCTCTGCTTCTGTCCATGGGATGGGTGTAAATATCTGCATTTGACTCTTTCAGCTACATGTTGGGCCTCTCAGAGGGCAGCCATGCTAGGCTCCTGTCTGTAAACACACCACAGCACCAGTAATCATGTCAGGCCTTGGAGCCTCCCCTTGAGCTGGATCCCAATTTGGGCCTGTCACTGAACCTCTTTTCCCTCAGTCTCTTCTCCATTTTTTCCCTGCAATTCCTTCAGACAGGAATGATTCTGGATCAGAGTTTTTGGCTGTGGGATGGCAACCCCATCCCTCTACTTGATGCCCTGTCTTTATGCTGGAGATGGACTCTATAAGTTCCCTCTCCCCACTGTTGGGCATTTCATCTAAGGTCCCTCCCTTTGAGTCCTGAGCATCTCGTCTCTCACCTTCCAGGTCTCTGGTACATTTTAGAAGGTCCACCCACCCTCCTCCTCCCAAGGTTGTCTTTTGTTTTTCATTCTTTCTGCTGGCTCGTAGGGGTTCTCTCCTCCTCCCCCAATATCTGATCATGTTACTCTTTTCCCCTCCCTGTCCCCTCTCCTACCTAGGACCCTCCTTCCACCCCCATGATTGTTTTCTTCTTCTTCCCAAATGAGATTAAGGCACCCTCATTTGGGCCCTGAAACTTGTTAACCTTTTTGAGCTCTATGGATTATATCCTAGGTATTCTGTACATTTGTTGGCTAATAGCCCCTTATTAGTGAGTACGTACCATGCATGTCCTTTTGGGTCTAAGTTACCTCACTCAGCATGATATTTACTAGTTTCATCCATTTGCCTGAAAAAGTCATGATGTCCTTGTTCTTAATAGCTAAGTAGTGTTCCATTGCGTAAATGAATGACATTTTCTGTATTCATTCTTCTGTTGTGGGACATCTAGGTTGTTTCCAGCTTCTGGTAACAACTAAATTAATGTGGTGGTTTATACCATGCAAAGACCGGTTTCTGTAAAAATGAAAATTAGGTTATACTCAAGAACTGAGGCCAAAGTATATGATAGATAATGCTGTAGTATTTATATTCAGGAGATGAAATTCAGGAGAAAACAATAACAATAATAACAAAACAATCCTACATAAACCTTGGTTTCAGATTGTGAGAATATGTCCATTGTTTAATCTGCTAGAGATAGTAGTCATAATGGTAGCCTAGGGATTTTTTTCTTAGTAATCTACAGTTATTGTTGTATCATAATAATATATTATTCATAAAATTTATAAAGTAAATAATATGATCCAGAATATTACCTGAATATCACCAAGTAACCATATTTACCTTAGTTAGCAATTCTATTAAGAATAATAAGGCATTATAACCTCTCCAATTATTCTTGTGAAATACTGATAAGAAGATGACTTTTGGATCTCCACTAACTTTTTCATCTCTTGTTTATTTTAATAAAACCAACTTCCACAACTCAAATAGTTTTAATAATTACAACCAATTGCCTGAAAATGAGCTGATGATATTTTTTTCATAAAGAAAATTTTTCTAGTCAGTTGAGGCTCTTTGCTCTGGAACATACTATTCTTCATAGATTCTAGCAGAGTTGTAGTCATGAAGTAATCCTTTATAAATAACATATTATTGATTTATTTTAAAATGAGAATAAATAATTACTTTCTGATAATTTGTTCTGGTCTAGTCCTCTTATGGTTCATGTGTGTGCCTCACACTACACAAGTGTATATCAATAAAATTCCAGATCCTTGGTGTAGTAAGATTATTCAGATGGAGCACTTTATACTTAGGTATTTAGAAATAAACATTTACATATATGTAACAACAATGAAATAAAAAAGTTATTAATTTGAAAGTGAGAAAGTGTAGTATGCATGGGATGGTTAGAAAGGAGAAAATGAAGGAGAAACTGATAGAATTATATTATAATAAGAAAGAGTGAAGATTTTCTGAAAGAACAAAATGTATAGAAAAAAATCCATATATATATATATATATATACACACACACACACACACACACACACACACACACACACATAAAAATATATTCTATATGGAATATATGTAAATAATCCATTATATATATGCATATAAAAGTATTATATATAATATGTATTATATATATCACATATATGACAAATATATAATTAAATGTAATATATGGGATAAATATATACTACATATGAGAATGGCTTACAGTATGTTGTCTAGCTATCCTAACAATAATTCTCTACTACTGGAAGGGCTAATATTCCAGTATTTGTTTATTCCATGAATGTAGATATCTCAGCTGGTCTGAAGGAAGATATAATGCTTGTAAAGGTATGGGCTTGCCAGAAAGAGCAAGAGCAAAGGCAAAAAGGCAAAGGATGATCATGCCCTTTATATGGGCTTCAATAGTAAAGTGTGATCTTCCCACCTTAAAAGATTTAGAGTAAAAATTTGTTATCCCACATCAAAAGTTAATTTAGAAGAAAATCCCTAACAGTGTACCTAGCATATGTATTTTAGTTAGTTCTAGATGTAGTAAACTGGACAACCATAAATACCTATCAAATTATCTATCATCTGTCTGTCTGTCTGTCTATCATCTGTCTATCTATTTATTTATCTATCTATCTACATATCTATTTATTTAAAACACAGAGTTTGATCGCTAGAGAGGAGGAAAATAAAGTGACAATCAGTTTGCAATCAAGAAATCACTCAGTTTGGATTTCTTGGTACATGGCATAATTTTTATTTTACAAAAAATTTAAAGTAATCTCCCCTTATCACTTCAATTTATTCTTCCAAATCCCTGTATATGTTTAAAATTTTTAAGAAGCTTTATTTATATAAATAAGAATGTAAATATAATTTAAGTGGTAAATATAAAATCTCAATACATGCATCATTAAAGGCTTTAGTTCCATAAACATTTCATAGTATGTCAAGCAAAATATCTTTCTTGATATTATTTATTTATTTATTTTAGGATTCTTAATAACATTGTATTATCATTTAGGAACTTCTGCTTTTCTACCTGGGTATTGTATTATCATATTAGCTAATTGTATAGAGTATGAATTCAATTACAGAAATGTGTATATATCTATGTGTGTGTGTGTGTGTGTGTGTGTGTGTGTGTGTGTGTGTGTGTGTATACACACAAAACTCTGTCAAAGTTCATTTTTCTAAAAAATGTGATATACTTTGCTTTCTCCACATTATGAAGAAGAGAATATGTAATTTTCTCAGTGGCCAGACTGTCTAATCTGATTTGTTCTTAGGAATCTTAATGTAAGTTTATCAGGGAAAGATAGACAATGAAACTTGCTTCTAGAGAAAGTCAAGTAGAAGGATATATCTAAAACTGTAAGTTATACTACAAGTGCACATCAGCTAAATCACATTCTCCCAGCACAGTGAGAAGGGTTATGTCTTTACATAACTTTATAATTTTTCTCCTCCTTTTACCTAGATATACTTCATCAGCCAGCTAGTCCCTGCCAACTTAGGCTAGCCATCCTCACAACACTGGAAAACCTACTTTACAATTATCTTCTTAATTATATATATATATATATATATATATATATATATGCATAGAGAGAGAGAGAGTTATATATAGAGAGTTATATAGAGAGTTATATATAGAGAGTTATATATATAGTTATATAGTTATATATATATAACTATATATATATTTATTTGTTATATATATATTTATATATATATAACTATATATATATTATTTATATAGTTATATATATATATTTGGTTATTTTATTTACTTACATTTCAAATGTAATCTTCCTTCCTGGTTTTCCCTCTGGAAAACCCGTACCCCATCCCTCTTCCCCTTGTTTCCATGCGGAAGCTCCTTCACTCACCCACCCACTCCCACCTAACCACCTAAGCATTCCCCTACCCTGGGCCATCTGTCCTCCACAGGTCCAAAATGCTCCCCTCCAATTGATGCTAGATAAGGCAAGCCTTTGCTACATATGTAGTTGGAGCCATGGGTCCCTCCATGTGTACTCACTGGTTGGTGGTTTAATCCCTGGAGTTCTGGGGTTTCTGGTTGGTTGACATTGTTGTTCTTCCTATGTGGTTGTGAACCTCTTCAGCTCCTTCAGTCCTTCCCCTAACTTCTCCATTGGAGTCTATGTGCTCAGTCTGATGGTTGGCTGTAAGCATCTAGATCAAGTAAGGGAGGACAAAGGGGGGGAGAAGTACAGTGGGTCAGGAAATTGAAAGGAGTGTGTACCAGTAAGGGATGGGGAACTGGGGGTAGCCACTAGAAAGTTCCAGATGCCAGGAAAGTGAGAGGCTCCAGGACCCAGTGTGGACGCCATTAGCTGAAATATTCAACAAAGGGGAGAAATTTTAACAAAATGAAGGCACAACATACCCAAAATTATGGGACACAATGAAAGAAGTGCTAAGAGGAAAATTCATAGTTCTGAGTGCCTCCATAAAGAAACTGGAGAGAGGATACTTTAGCAGCTTAACAAGCATCTGAAAGCTCTAGAACACAAAGAAGCAAATATGACCAAGAAAAATAGATGGCAGGAAATAATAAAACAAGCCTGAAATCAACCAAGTTCTATCTGACTTCCTCTCTCTCTTTCTCTCTCTCTCTCTCTCTCTGTCTCTTTCTCTCTCTCTATTATCTGTCTATCTATCTATCCTCATCCATCTATCCTATCTGTTATCTACTTACATATCTACCTACTTACCTACTTAACATCCATCTGCCTATCTATCTATCTATCTATCTATCTATCTATCTATCTATCTATCTATCTATCTTTTATTTATCTATATATCTATTTACATATCCACGTGTATGTGTAAATACACTGTATTCTTGAATAAGCTTATAAAATAATCTTTCCTTATGGGTTTTCATACATCCTTCATCTTACTATCTCTCTTTCCTTGTTCTCTCACTAATAGCATACTTCGTTTACCCTCCTTAGTTAAGTCAATCCCCCTTTTCCCCAGTATCCCCTTTGTAGCTCTTGTCTCCCACTTTTCAGACTGCGGAGCTCCTTTTTAAATGACTTCTTTATAGTTGAATTTAATCAATCTAGTTGAAGATGACAAGAAGTAAAGTAAAAGAATTTAAATTAAAAACATTTTATTCAAAATTTAAAATCTAAAAATGTATAATAATTACACATCATTAAACTTTCAAATGAGATTTTTAAATAAGTTTGCACTGTTATAGATTTGAATTTATTAAGGTACAAAATTACACTAAGATGGTATACTTTAGACCTGAAAATTCCTCATTAGCATTGAATTATGTAAAAAACTTAAACATATGGTACTAGAGAAATGGCTCAGCATTTAAGAGATCTTCCAGAAGACTTGGGTTTCATACCTAACTTAGCATACAACTGCCTGTAACTCCAGCTCTGTCATTCAAATTTTGTAAATGATTCTGCAAAACAATATAACTGATACCAATCATCCCAACACAAAATGCTTCTGATTTACAGGGAGAAGCCTTAGTTTACTAAGGTGCCCCATGCCTCAAACATTCCTTGAATGCCACTTCATTTGTCCTCTCACAACCAAAATTGTACAAAGCCAATAAAAGATATATCTTCAGTGTTTTTTTTATCAGGTGTCTAGTGTGTCTTTGACCCATGTTGTCCAGTCTGCAAATTCCTACCTTGATCAGGAGCATTAGACAATATCCTTGGTCTGCAGTGAAGGCTGATTCTAACCACTAGAGTTTCTAGAAGCCTTCTATGACTCTACCCTGCTGTGTTACTTGCTCCATAGGAGGAAGAGGAATGTGAAAGAACATTCTAGATAAAAAGAGAAAGTTGTGATACCAGCTTGGCACTTAACGGAAAGAAGGTGGGTGATAAGTATTGAGTTGGAAAGGAAAAACTGCCACTCATTGAAGTTGGTAGATTTTGGGTGCACAACGAGATTTCTTGTGGCTCTGATCTACAGTTATTGTTATGTTTTTAACTCTTGTACTTGAGTTTTTCCTCAACTATGCATTGTGTTTGCTTTGAAAATGTTAGGTTCCAAGTCCAATTCCCAAAGATATTTCACCTAGTCAGTGACCTTTTCTCAAGTATTTGTAAAGCTGTATCCTTCTTTGCTTATACAATTTTATATTTACATATTTTACCTCCTTTTATCTGTTTTGAGAGAAGAAGAAAAAAAGAATGCTAGCCTTTGGAAAAGAGCAAAATAGATTTTTAAATAGTAGTTAAGACCTGTAGATGGCTATCAGAGATATATTGTGGGAGGAGTAGTACAGACAGGTATGGATATGGCTAAAACATATGTATATGTCACATGAAGAAAATACCAGGAAACATGGTTTGCTAATTTATTAGAGATCATGGAAAATTTGCAAAACTCTATATTAATAAGAAATGAGAAGTCCTACATAGTTTATTTACATGAATTAGTTTTAGGTTTTTTTCTACCTTTTGAAGTCAACTGTGCTGTTAAGTATCCCTTTAAATATACATTCGTCCCAGAGAAGTATGGAGGACTGCAGTCTGCCAGAGTTCAGCAAATGATCTAAAAATATTGCATCTATGCAAATGGTGCAACAATGCATTTAAGTAATACACTATTGAAGCATAGCGAAGGCCAAAGTGTTTGTACACACTATAGGAGAGGAATTGTTTGGAGGAGGTTAGTCTCTGCAGTTTGTAACATGAGAATTTGCAAAAGGCAAGAAAAAGATAAGGTCACTAGATATATATACGGAAATAATGTTAATCTGTTCCAAGATTTATATTTCAAGACATAAGATAAATCATTGTATCTAGGTTTGAAGTGACATCATTTAGTTTTATAGCACTTAGTTTAATATTCAGATTCAATCCTTTAAGCTATGTGAGCAGTGACTTGAAGGAAGGACAACATGCCAGTCTGTTCTGTGCTATGTAAGTGTTAGGAGTCAGTGGTCAGTTCCATGTGTCTTTTGCTTCTGTTCATGCTCTACTCACAGAAAAATTTTTAAGAGACTTTTCAGTTTCTGAAACCCATGGATGAAAAAAAATACGTTCAAGTTAATGCTCATTGCATGTGTGAATGAAAGTCTCTCATGAAACTGTCTTCCTCGCAAACAGATAGAGGAATTGCTTTCTATCACCCTGAGTCCTATTCAGAATAAATCATATGCATTGCCATCTGCTTTAAAGCTGTAAGTAATTTGAATCTAAGCATTGGCAATCTAGTTCTCTGCTGCATGATTACTGACTTTCAGACAACTGGACTATTATTCACCCCTGGAAAACTATCAGCTATTTGTTTTTGACCTGAAATAGTCACAGAATATTGTTTGCCATTAACTGAATGTAAACTGCTGTAAGAAAAATTAAATTGAGATTTATATTAATTCTTGTCATAATGGGACAATGGTTACCCAAAGATTAAAGAATATCCAAGATCTGATCAATACAAAATAACTTTACATATAGAAAGAAAAAGATATTAAAATTTTGGAGAGTTGTGAGATTTGTTTCTTATGAAATGTATCTCAATATAACTGTCAGAGAATTGTGTATTTGTGTATTAGGCCCACAGAAGTCTGTTCAAGAAATAGGCTGTCCGGAAATAGGCTAAAAATGATTTATCTAAGAAAATAGTGTATGGGTAAATTTAAATGAAGGACTATTGTAGCGAAAGAGAAGAGTGGAAGAAGTGCACACACTGTAGGATAATAATTGTTTGGAGTAGATTGGTCTGTTTCTCTGAAGAATGTTACATAGAAATTATTAAATGTCACATAAAATTAAATGGGAGATCACTGGATATATAAAGAAGAAAGACCTCTCTATTTGAAAGACTGATAAAGTAAATGCCCAAATCAGTTACTTAAATAACTAGTTGGTACACTGACATAATTGTGCATGAGTAGTTAAGAGAGAAGAAAGAATATAGCCTCAATGAAATGTTAATAGAGAGCTGCTGTCTTATGGTTTTACTGCTGTAAACAGACACCATGACCAAGGCAACCCTTATAAGGACAACATTTAATTGGGACTGGCTTACTGGTTCAGACGTTCAGTCCATCATCATAAAGGTGGAACCATGGCAGCATCCAGGTAGACATGGGCCTGAAGGAGCTAAGAGTTCCATCTCTTGTTCCAAAGGCAGTTAGGAGAAAACTGGCTTCCAGGCAGCTAGGAAGAGGGGCTTAAAGCCCATGCCCATAGTGACATACCTACTCCTACAAGGACATACCAATTCCAACAAGGCTATACCTCCATCCCCTGGGCAAAGCATATACAAGCAAGCCATCAGTGATGCAAAGTATAATAATCAATATATGTCATGAAAGTGATGAAAATTTGCAAGTACAAACCAGTCCAGGTTATTATTGCTTGTGATTGTCCACAACATAAGATCCCCACTTGACTGAAAGAAACTATGGCTGATATACTCCACCATAAAAACAAACTAAAAGGAAGAACACACACACATGATCACTTTATTAGATGCTGAAAAGCCTTTGATAAATTCTAACACCTCTTCATAATAGAAAATCTTAGAAAGATCATGAATAAAAGGTTTATATATAAAAATAATAAAGAGAATATGCAGCAAGACTATAGCCAACATCAAATTAAAAAGAGCTAAAGTCAAACAATTCCACTAAAATTAGCTACAAGACAAGCCTTCCCAGTCTATATTTATTCAATGTAGTACTTGAACTTCTAGCTAGAACAATAAGACAACTAACGGAGATCAAGAAGATACAAATTGGAAAGAAGTCAAAGTATCACTATTCACAGATGATATGAGAGTATACATAAGCAACCCCGAAAATTCGACCAAGGAACTCCTACAGCTAAGAAATACATTCAGAGAATTGGCTTTATACAGAGTCTTTCAAAAAAATCAGTAATCCCCTTAGATACAAATGATAAACAGGCTGAGAAAGAAAAAATGAAATAACGCACTTCAGAATAGCCACAAATGATATAATATATTTTGTTGTAACTCTAACCAAGCAAGTGAAAGGCCTGTATGAGCAGCCGGGCAGTGATGGTGCACATCTTTAATCCCAGCACTCATGAGGCAGAAGCAGGTGGATTTCTGAGCTTGGGGCCAGTCTGGTCTACAGAGTGAGTTCCAGGACAGCCAGGGCGACACAGAGAAACCCTGTCTCGAAAAACCCAAAAAATAAAAAAAATAAAAGAAAGGCCTATATGACAAGAACTTCAAGTCTTTGAAGAAAGATAAAGATATCAGAAGATGGAAAGACCTTCCATAATCATGGGTTGGTAGAATTAACCTAATAAAAATCAAAAGCAATCTTCAGATTCAATACAAATCCCATCAAAATTGCAATAAAATTCTCTAAAGATTTTGAAAGAACTATTCTCAACTTCATATGGAAACAAATCAAAACAAAACAGACTAGCTAAACAAAAAACTGTAGAATAAAAAAAAAAAAATTCAAGAGGTATCACCAGCCCTTATTTCAAGCTCTACTACATGCATTGTATTGGCATAAAAGCAGAAAGATTGATCAATATAATTGGATCAAAGACTCAGACATAAATTGACACATTTACAGACACCTGATTTTGCTAAAGAAACTAAAATTATACAATGGAAAAAGGAAACCAACTTAAACAAATGATGAATGCTGAATGTTGGTGCATAAAAGAATTAAAATAGATACAAATCTATCACCCTGCACAAAACGCATGTGCAAGCCCTTCAAAGATCTCAACATAAAACAAGACACACTGAATTTGAAAGAAGAGATAGTAGAGAAAAGCCTTGAGTAGATTGGCACAGGAAACAACTTCCTGAATAGAATACCTTAGCACACAAGAACTAAGATCAACAATTAATAAATGGGGCCTCATGAAATAAATGAAGCTTCTGTTAGGCAAAGGACATCAAAAGGACAAAACAGTAGCCTACAGAATATGATAGAGGACCAATTTCCAAAAAATATATTTGAAAAGCTCAATGAAATAGACATCAGTAGATCAAATAATACAATTTAAAATGGTGTATAGGTCTAAACACAGAATTCTCAAGAGAAAAATCTCAAATGTCCAAGAAGCACTTAAAGAACTGTTCACCATCCTTAACCTTCAGAGAACTGCAAATCAAAATGACTCTCCAATGTTATTTCACACCTGTCAGAATGACTAAGATATAAAATACAAGTGAGAGCTCACGCTGCTGAGGATGTAGAGCAAGGGGACCATTTCAGCGTTGCTGGTGGGGGTATAAACTTGTATAGATACTTTGAAAACCAGTATGGTAGTTTCTCAGAAAATTGGGAACTGATCTACCTCAAGACCCGCCTATTCCAATCTTCAGCATATACTCACATAATGCTTAATCCTACCAAAAGGAAATTTGCTCAACTATATTCATGGCAGTTTTCTTCATAATAACCTCAAACAAGAAATAACTTAGATGTTCATCAACTGAAGAATGAATAAAGAAAATGTGGTACATTTACACATGGAGTATTACTCAGTTATTAAAAAAAAAAAAAAGACTTCATGAAACTTGTAGGCACATGGTCAGAACTAGAAAAAATCATCCTGAGTGAAGTAACTCAGACCCAGAAAGAGAAACATGGTATCTACTCATATGTGTGTATTAGCTGTAAAGTAAAGAAAATCCATACTACAATGCCAGAGAAGCTAAGTAAAAGGAGAGCTCAAAGGGGGAAATACATGAATCTCCCTGGTAAGCGGAAATGGAATAGATATCAAGGGAGAACCTGGGGGTTGGTGGGGATGAGAACGAGAAGAATCAAGTGGAGTAGAAGATAGAGAGAGAAAGTATGGTAGAGACAACTGAAATTAGGGGAATCTTGGGAAAGAGCTAGAAATCTAGTACAACTGAATCTCTCAGAAAACTGAGGGTGACTCTAGCTAAGACTACCAGTAATGGAGGAAGGGATACAAAACCTGAACAAGCTATCTTCTATAATCAGTCAGGAGGGATTGAGATACCAACCCAGTCACAAATCCTTTAACCTATAATTTGTTCTACCAACAATATGTGCTGGGGTAAAGGTGGTACATAAATTATGGGAGTGGTCAGTCAATGACTGGTGTTGCAGATATTTTTAATTCCAATCCAGGGTTTCTACCCTGCCTTGATCATTCAATTCCTGGATAAAAGACACACAACTTTTATCATTTACAATAAGCCTTAAACAGTACAAGAGGTGGGCAGCATTAGGCCAACCCATTACAGACTGGTCCAGCTTGAGACCCATGCCATTAAAGAGACATGTACCTAGAAGTCCAGGAAACAGGTGCTGGTAAATCTAGAGTCCTAGGATAGAACCAAATAAGGTCAGCAATTAAAATACAAATCAAAGAAATGATTTCTAATGATATTTTGCTATCCTTGTAGACAGGAGCCTAACATAAATAAGATAAGAGAGGGTTCATCCAGAAACTGATGAAAACAGGTGCAAAGACCCATAGTTCACGTTAGGTGGAACTTGAGGAATTCTTCAGAAAAGGGGGAAGAAGGATTGTAGGAGCCAGAGGGTTCAAGGATACTAATGAAACTCACAGAATTAAGTAACCCAGGTTCATGGGCACTCAGAGAGATGGAACCAACAATCTGGCAGCCTGCATGGGTCTGACGTAGGTCCTCTACATATATATGTAATGGTTGTATATCTTAGTCTTCTTGTGGGACCCTTAACCATGAAGGCTGTCTTTGACTCTTTTGACTGCTTTTAAAGCACTTTTCCTCCTACTCAATTGCTTCATCTACCATTTATAGGAGGAGTAGTCTTAGATCAATTTGATATGTCTTATTTCATTGATATTCATGAGCGTTCTGCCCTATTTGGAAGAGAAATGGAGAAGTGGATGGGTAGGGGGGAAGGAAAGGGGAGGAGGATGGAGAAACTTCATTTGGGGTAAAATATGTAAGAGAAGAATAAATAATAAAAAATAAAGAATTTATTGCTGAAGACACCATAAACACTCATTACAGGACATGGAGAAATCAAGGCAGTACTGACCAATAAGCTCTTGCTGCTGGCTAGTTCTTGTGGCACAAGAAACTCTGATGGCACAAGAGCTTTGCAAGCTGTTTGGGAGAAAGGATCATCAATGGTCGCACCCAGCTGTGAACCTTGTGAAGTGTAGAAATGATGAGTATGGAAAGATATACCTCATGGAAGAAATAGGGATACAACTATTATGGGCTTAACCAGCCATTCCCATATTGAATTTAAGTCTTGTGTACAGAAATCACATGTGTGGTACTCTATATCTGGCTAAGAAACCAAGGTTAGAGAACTCACAGGACTCAGGCATGATTTTGCTAAATGGACACAGTATCAAATTACCCTCTAAATTGCTGTCTATTTGTACTTTAGTTCTGCCTTCAGAAACCAGTACAGATGGTTATTTGTGAAATGGATGGTGGTTAAAGGAGAAACTTACAACTGATGAAGGTTCATAAATTATGTGACTGAGAAATGCTCAACCACAAATGGAATATCTGTATCACACCCCCTCTCGCAGGTTAAGGGCTATTGTGGAAGAAGTGGTTAAATGATTATTGTAAGAACCAGAGATTGGAAGAGATTGGAACCAAATAATGTCTTCTGGACATGACAGTATCACTGTACTCATAAACAAACAGCTGTCATGGTTGTATATATAACACCAAGCCAGTCAGCATTCTATTACTGAGTGGGAAGGGGTGCATATGACCCCAACCATAATTGAGAAGCTAGGGACAGTTGTCAGCTTTTGGAGGAGTGACACCTCGTTTCATTAAGGGTGCAGCTATCGGTAGTCAATCATATTCTAGTGATGACCCTAAACCCAGAAGTATGTGGATAGCACAAATTGGAGTGGATCAGTTATGAAATTAAAGCAATAATAAAGGTGGGTGTAGGGAAGTGGGAAAGGATCTGGGAGAAGTTACATGAGGGAGGGACACATGAATATTACCAGAACATATTGTATAAAATTCCCTAAGAATTAATGCAGTATTTTAAAAGGAAAAAGAGTGAATCTAATAGTAAAGTATGTTATAGTCATCTTGATCATTTATTTAAGTAATTAAATATCAAGCTAGCATGGTGGTTCAAATCTTTAACCCTTGCAATTGAGGGAGGAACTAGGAGATACACAGGTTTGAGGCCCCAGCTTGAGTTATACACAAAATCCTCTCTCCCAAAACCAACAAGCAAAAGA
Organism: Uromys caudimaculatus; assembly: GCA_028551405.1. Taxonomy (NCBI): domain Eukaryota; kingdom Metazoa; phylum Chordata; class Mammalia; order Rodentia; family Muridae; genus Uromys; species Uromys caudimaculatus. The sequence goes on from CM052702.1 coordinate 1,612,510, forward strand.
CCCCCAAGTACACATGGCATCACCAGCATCAGCAACAAAATAGAATCACCAAACAGCATAAATGAAAGAGAAAAACAATACAGGAAATTTTAAAAATAATATTGGCAAAAAGAAAGATGAATTGCTCGAAGTAGCAATAACATGGGAGAAAACAAATTTCTAAAAAATGTAGTTATCCCCAAGGCAAAATGAGCAATTGTAACAATAACAAAACTGAAGCATATATTTAATTATTAAAATGCATAATGCTTTAATCTAATGAAATTGTATGTGAGAGTTTTATCCCAAATTCAGTAAAAGCAAAAATATTTCAAAATAAAAACACTCTTGATAAACTCTACAATTGAAATTATAGGCCAAACCTGAGCCTCCACTAGAGGGGAATAAACCAACCTATATAAGGGGAAAAAAATTAAAGGAATATGAGAGTGAGAGAAAGAAACGTGGCACAAAGCAAGGGAAGAGATGTATACATGTGGGACTGACGTGGGGAGAAGGATGGGAACACAAACCAAGCAGGGGCACGGGCTCCGCCTTCAGAGCTTTCACTGAATCACTCCTCCTCTTTCATCTTTCAACAGTTCATTGTTTGTGTGCTACAGGATCTTCACTCTAAATGATTTTTTAGTAGAAAACAAATTAGGCATATCCCATATTTTTCCACTTCCAGGAGAACATCACCCCTACGTAGCTGTCACTTCTTTTACAGCAAAGCCATGAAAACATGTGTTTGCTTGCTTGCTTTTTGCACTCCTCATTTTATCTGCTTAGGTTTCTATTGCAATTACCAAAAGCAACTCAGGGAAGAAATGGTTTATTTCTTCTTAAAACTATCAGTTCAAACTCTTATCACTGAGAAAATTCAGGGCAGAAACTTAAGGTAGAACATGAAGCAAATGCCATAGAGGAACACTGCTTACTGGCTTGTTCCTCATGGGTTGCTGAACCGACTATCTTATGCCATCTTGAACCACTAACCCAGGAGTGGCCACTTACACAGTGCACTGAGTCTTCTCACATCCATCATCAATCAAGAAAATGGACCCACAGGTTTGCACACAGGTCAATCTGTTGGGAAACTTTTTCAAAGTTGAGGTTCCCTCCTACCAAGCTATGCTAGTTTGCATCAAATTGACATCTTAAAACTCTTTCAAAAGATTTTTACCCACCTCAACATGTCCAGGAAAATGATCTTAACTAAAGGGATGCCATGTTTCCAATTCTGAGTTTACTTCCCCAACCTTACTGAATTGCTGTTCTCTATGAGAGAAACCATATTTCTGTTCTTGAAATATTTTCCAGAGAATGGATACAGCTTTCATTTCTGGTTAAACCTTCTTAGTCCCTCTACTTTGTATTCATCTTCTTAACATCTCAGGGAGAAGGACTTCATGTGCTGTTCTCTAAGATATATTTGTATTCCGTTCAGGTGATTTCACTTGATTATATCTTAACTCCCAAACACAAAACAAAAGCCTTTACTTCCATTGCCCATATGACATCATTTGTCTGTCTTACTTATGATTCAAGTATTTGGCACAACTGGTTTCTTAGGTCCTGTATTTGAGTGGTTATACAATTCTCCAAACCACAAGTGGTATAATTATGGGAATTTTAGATTTCACAATCCAGTTACAATCCTTCCAACTGTTTTCCTTGCCATTCAGAATAAAATTTAAAGTCTTTGTCAATGGAGCTTGGGGACTCTTATGGAAGAATAGGAGAAGGATTGGTGGGCCTGTGGGGGATAGGAACTCCACAAGAAGACCAACAGAATCAACTAGCCTGGACTCTTTGGGCTATCAGAGTCTGAAGCACTAACTAAAGAACATTCATGTGATGATGGACTTAAGCCTCCCCTATGAGGAGATTCCTATAAACAGCTAACTCTTTTAATCTACTCGACTTATTGCCTAATCTGATACAACAATTTTAACCTTCTCAGACACCTCAGTAACAGGATTTGTATTAGAGCCTCTGTTCTCATTATTCTTATTGTATGGAAACTCTTCCTCAAAACATCTATAAGACTAGTTCTACACTTCCCTCAAATCTAACTTACAAGTCATCTTTATAACTGTGACTTCCATGATCATTATAGATAGATGCTCATATTTACAAACACAATAGATGAATGGGCAAATAACCAATAATTTTCCTTGAAGACTGACTGATGAAATGAGAACCCTTCCAATGGTTGCCACTTGGCGGTATGCAGGAACTGCTGCACTCTTCCAGGTTTGTGTTGCAGTTGTTTTGTTTTGTTTTTTGGTCACAGCAACAATACCTGACATATAGATCATATGTGCATGGTCCTGCTTACCTCATTGTAGAAGGGAAGCAGAGTTCAGGTTAGAAGAGATAAAACATGCACTACCCCAAGTGATATTCCATCTCCATGTAGGTCCCACTTTTGACTACCAAATGATGTCATCAAATCAATAGATTTGATTGATGAAATAAATGCCTTCATGGTCCAATCATTTTCTAATGCATGGATACTCAAGATAGTGATCAAGAGTTTAGTAAATGATCATTCAAAGGTTACCTCTTATTCAAACCATAACACACACACACACACACACACACACACACACACAGAGGTTCACAATAATCAAATGGGAAATTTTTACCAGTTTTGGATCCACAAAGGCATTATTTAAAAAAATATATAAACTTATTGCTATTTAACTTAAAATTAAAAATGAAGTTTGAATTAATAAAATTTTATGAATCTCCTGAACTGTACTTTTATTTACATGATATTATTTCCATTTTATTTTTATGATGGGAGTACTCTATAGAGGAGTGTCATTATTCAAAGTAACAGTGCTTCATAGAGTCAGATTAAAAGTGAATTAATGAATGTTTGAATGAGTGTTGCTAGAGGAAAAACAGATTTAGATTTCTGCAAGTATTTAATCAGTAAATGTTCATCAAGAAATCAATAGCACTTCTTTTATGTGTGTTTCAGCTCAAACACACACATATATATCTATATCTATCTATATCTATCTAATATCTATCTATCTATCTCTCTTTATATATATATATATATATGTTTTTTGAGACAGGGTTTCTCTGTATAGCCCTGGCTGTCCTAGAACTTACTCTGTAGACCACGCTGGCCTCGAACTCAGAAACCCGCCTGTCTCTGCCTCCCAAGTGCTGGATTAAAGGCATGCACCACCACTGCCCAGCTTCAAATACATATATTTAATATACATTGTAGATTCATTAACATTGAACTGGTAACCAATAGACTTAAGGATATAATAGAAACTACTAACAAAAGAGAACAAGGTATGTTGTATTTTTTTGTCATTGTACTGTGAATAACATTGCAAAATCTAAGACTATCTTCCAGTACTTGGAAACTATTATCCAATTAGCAGAAAGACCCTCACATAATTAAGGAGTGAAGCTCCTGCACACTGTCTTTGTTTGTAAACAAACTCAGCACTCATGATGGGTACACAATTATTTACCCACTACAGTGGTAGGCTAACTATGAATTTAAAAAGATCAGGGGTAATCAGTGAAAAAAAGGATGCTGGAAAATGCTTTATTTTCATTAAATGGAACTTGTATTCTGTTTTATCAGTTATTTGGAGGCCACGTATTGCCTATCATCTTTATTAGTAGGTTGGATATTAAATGCATATGTGAATAAGGCATTCGTTTTTCCCTTGGAAAGTTGAATATGATATTCCACTTATCAGCAGAGTACTCCTGACAAGCCCTGTCAATTTAGACAGCCTGTGTGCTGCACTGTCTTTTGAGTTGACTCACCTTGTCAAGAAGCCTTCTTGGAGGCTCGAGTTTAAAATGAACCCGTTGGCTCTATCCCATGTGGCCCATTCATAGATCATGGTCTTTGTAATTCCTGTTCTGGTTTCAGTGCAGTCTTTCCTCAAAGATGTAGAGGCTTACAGACTAGCTGTTCTCCCTCTGCATTACTTCAGCCTTAGTCAGTCATGAATTAATTATGTTTAGAATATGTTGTGGACTAGTTCAAGTCCTTCACATATAACTCAGATGGGCAGCTAGCACCTATGGAATGAAAAGGAGAATATAAAATTATCTATGTTATACAAACAGAACCAATAGATGCAATGAAATTTTTATTTAGAAATATAAAATTAAGACTTACCTTAGGAGATGCATATAGCTTTAATCAGTAAATCATGACATAATTCACCCTTGAAAAAGGCTCTGTGGCTTTACTTTTGAACTATTTCACCTTCAAAATAATTGCTGTGTTACAAATTTATCCAGAGGATAGAAAATGATAGTAAATTGGTTGATGCTTTATAAAACTAACAAAAGTTTAATAATAAACTTATGGAAACTCAAAACATTAAATTAACAGATGATGACACTAATGAATATTCATGTAAGAACTCTAAAAAATATATCATACTATAATTTAAATAAAATATACCATATGCATTATTAGATAATTTCTTTAATAGTCTTATTGGGAACAAGTTTATTTTAGTATTATGAGAGCTAAAATGTATTAAGTATTTAAAGTGAGTCACATGTTATTTTAAGAATTTTTCATACATCAAATCATATAGATAATTTTATTATATAGATGGAAGGATTGAGTCGCAGAGATATAGAGTAACCTTCCCAAGTAGGCACATTAGTACATTTGAACTGGGAATTGAATACAGGCTCCTAAGACATTCTCTCAATCTAGATGAAAAGAAAAACATATAAGATGAAGTAATTTGCGTATTAATAAAAAGCCATTTGTAAGTATTTCAACATTATTTGAAAAGACTTTCTAAGTTATGAATCTTAAATTAGGCAAACATAAGCTTGCAGAGAATGACAAAAATATTGCCACATAAAAGTAAAATATTTTATAACATTGTAAATTCAGGAAGAAATTCAAGACAGATATTTTCAAATTTCAAAAGTTCTCTCTCACATAAATACGCAATAAAAAGCCAAAGTAAATCATGAATATATGAATAAAAGGATAGAGTACTATTATTTAAAAACATTGTGATTATATACTTAGATAACTTGGAGCATCTCCCTATGACAGATATGTGAATATAATCACTCTGCAGTTTTCATAGTAACAATGCAATACTTTAAGCACAAGTACTTACTCTTAATATTTATAAGTAAGTGCTCTTAGTAAAACTAGCTGAAATCTATGTAAGGAAAGCTGTGGTAATGTTTTGAATTGAGGTTTTAAAAAGAGAAAGGAGGATATAAAGATATTTTTCAGGTTCAAAGATAATATCTGAGGATATCTTGCTGCTGCCAAATTGCATTGGATAATGAAAACTGCCAGGTTCCACCTCATTCTAAGATAATATATAATATGGTATGGAAATACAATCTTGGGTAATCATCCTCAAGTAAATATAATAAACCAAAAGACAGGAATCTTTAAAAATATATTTAACTGCATATGCTTCTCTGTGTGTGTACACATGAGTGTGAGTTCCCATAAAGGCCAGAAAATGGTGACACATCCCCGAGAGCTAGAGTTACATGATGCAGTGAGCTGTATCATGGTGCTACATGGAACTGAGCTTAGGTCCTCAATGAGAGCAGTACATCCTCTTTAACATTGAGCCATCTCACCAGCTTCCAAACAGGAATTACTTTAATGTTGCTGATAAGGTTTCTAAATACAGGAAAATATATTTCAAATTAAATATAAATTAAAACTACATGAACAAAGCTAATGACCCTACTCCAAAATCCATAAACTGTATCAGGCAAACTAAGGATACTTCAGTCAATTCATAGGGACATCATAATATGTTTTTGGTTTTTAAGGAAAATGCACAATAATCAGCAATAGTACACACTACAGTGTTTAAGAATAGTTTACTCTTCAATTGAGCTACAATAGTTTCATTCACTTCATATATTTTTATATCAATAATTTCTGTGTCAGAAACAAACAGTAGAAAATCAAATTTGTGTCAAGAAGAAAAATGCAGATTTGGTGTCAGATTTGATTCCAATACTTAAGGTACAGTAGAAAAATTTCTCTAATTGACATGACAGTCATCTACAAATAAAATTACACTTTTTTCAATTTGTTTACCATAACTAAACAGCAACTAATTCATTAGTAGGGCATACTTACTTACTAATGTTTTGGTCCAAATTACTTAATAACCATTAATAGGAGATATTTCTTTTTCCTTGATATACCATGAAACACTATGAAATAAGAAAAGTTGAAAAATATATTAAAAGAAAATTATGCATATTGTATATATAATGATATATGCATATCATTGATGTTGTTATAAGAAAACTCAGAACATTACAATGGCCACATGAATGGTAAAACTAACATTTCTGAATTTATCACAATATAAGATTTTTTTACTCATCATAAAATATCATAGACAATTAGATTTTGTGGCTAATTTGTATACATTTACATCCATAATTTAAAACATTCTCTGGATTACATATAATAGTAATCAATGTGAGCACACATGGTACAGTTTCATGTATGACTCACTGACTGAATGGGAAGTACAGGAGTTGTTCAAACATATTCCATTCAGGTCTCACTGAATATGCAGAAGGCAAGTCCACAAATGAAAGACAAATGGAATTAAGTTTCCCAAGCTAAAGACTTGATATTGGTAGTTGTTATAACAACTCAAGTAATCACAAGTGGGGAGGGAGGGAGGGACCTGAAAGGGAAAGTGGACAGGGTACTGAGGGGGGAGGGTGGGAGAGGGGAACCTGATCTGGTATTGGGTGAGGGAACAGGACTGAAGCCCTGAGTTCCAGCAGAAAGAATGGAAATAGGCACAGGCAACCTCAGCAGGTGGGGGGGAGGGACTCCAGAATGTACCAGAGACCTGGGAGGTAAGAGACTCTTGGAACTCAAAGAGAGGGACCTGAGATGAAATGCCTAACAGTAGGAAAGGGAACTTGTAGAGCCCACCTCCAGCATCAAATGAGGAAGGGGGTTGCCATCCTACAGTCAAAACTCTGACCCATAATTTTACTAGTACTGCAAGCTTCATTTGATAATAGGCGGCCAGTGAGGATCTATCTCCTTCATTATTTAGTGATTTCATTTAGATCACGTTTATAAACACACACACACACACACACACACATGAGAAAGAGGGAGAGAGAGAGAGAGAGAGAGAGAGAGAGAGAGAGAGAGAGAGAGAGAGTCAGACAGATGTATGCACTTGAAAATTGTAACAAAATGTAAGGGTATGAATCCTAGAAATCACATCACAGTTAACTGTGCTCTGCTCTGAGGAGAGTGGAAATGACTACAGTGTAGAGGAGCACTGAAGACAAGATGATATACTAATTCTTAAGGTGATGTTTATTGTTTATTACTCATGTCTTCCCTTGCAAACGTTCATTGCAATGAGTCAGTAGACTGGTTTAAGGTGTCTGGCTTCCGGGATGCCATCAGTACTAGATCCTCATCAAGACTTCTTTCAGTTATGCTGTTGTTGCCTGTGTTATAGAGATCCTACATCTTTGTAACAGCAGGACCAACCCTCTCACAGGATCCAACAATTCAGAGATGATGTAGATTTTGTTATGGGGCAACTCAAAGTCCTGGATCTGGGCCTGACTGATAGCTGAGCTGGTCAGTGTGCCTGGTCTCTCTTATCCGCATAACCAGGACAAGCTCTCCAACACTGCTGCAGCTAGCACACCCAATGCTGCCATCAGCAGAAGACAGGGTCAACTATAAGCCAGTTAGGTATACTAACTGCAGGGTCATGAGAGTGGGTGAGCTAGCTCTGAGGGCTAGAAGAGGGATAGCTGGCCTGCTACACATTTGCTGGGTGATGGTTGAGGATGCCCTCCTCCACTCACCCCTTGCTACCTGCAGGATTCAGGAGTGCCAGCCTTGCTCCTCATTGGCTGTAGCACTTGGGAGAGCAGGCCCTGCACCTGTCCTGAGTATCAAGGAGGGGTGGCCCTGATGGAGAGGGTACAATTGACCTGGCCTCCTGAGCATGAACATGGGAGAACTGACTCAGCCACTCTCTGCCTTGTGATGGAGTGGGCAGTAGGATGACGCTCTCTCCTCACCAACAATGATCTTAATCAGAATGTTTCTTGATTCATTTTTTTTGTAGAAAAATGTTGATTCTACCATTTTGTTTGGCTTGTGCTTGTATTTAGATGTTCATATAGTCTTTTATTGACAATTAAATCCTTTCAGTTTGTGACTCAGACTGGGGAGGATGTCACATAAATAAAATCAAAAGCAAATGCAAAATAAACAACAAAAAAACCAAAGATGACAATACATACTTTAAATATGCTGATTTTTGAATTTGAGAAACATATTCTAGGACAGAGAGAATAACATACTGGTTTTTGTTTTTTTTTTAACGGTTGAATTCTTAAGAATTTCATAATTTTTTCCTAAATTCTTTTCTCTTTTCTTTTCTTTTCTTTTCTTTTCTTTTCTTTTTTCTTTTCTTTTCTCCCTCCCTCCCTCCCTGCCTCCCTCTCTCTCTCTTCTCTCTTTCTCTCTCTCTCCTTCTTTCTCTCTCTCTCTTTCTCTCTCTCGCTCTCTCTCTCTTTCTATCTTTCTTTTAGAACAGTGGTCAGCAGAATGCTGTTCTCACTAGGAAAAACTTTCAGTAGATTTTAGGAAAATATATAACACTCTTATGTTTCTTTAGCTTTCAGAAGTAAAGAGGGAGAGATAAAATTTGAAAACTTTACAAGGAATAAAAATTACATGCTCTCCTCTTCCCCTCCATGTCCCCTTTCCCACCCAGGTGCCTCCTTCCCCCACTCCTGTGATTGCTTTCTTCTCCCTCCCAAGTGGGACTGAGGTGTCCTCACTTGGGCCCTTCAGCTTGTTAGCCTTTTTGAGATCTGTGGATTGTGTCCTGGGTATTATGTACTTTTTTTTTTGGCTAATATCCACTTATCAATGAGTATATACCACGCATGTTCTTTTGGGTCTGAGTTACCTCACTCAGGATAATATTTCCTAGTTCCACCCATTTGCCTGCAAAACTCATGATGTCCTTGTTCTTAATAGCTGAGTAGTATTCCATTGTGTAAATGAACTACATTTTCAATGGATGGAACTTGAAAATATCATCCAGAGCAAGGTAACTCAGTCACAAAAGAACAAACATGGTATGTACTCATTGATAAGTGGATATTAGCCCAAAAGTTCAGAATACCCAAGTTTCACTTTACAGTAACCGCTGGACTGAGAGTGAGATCCCAGATGGAGGAGTTGGAGAAGGGACTGAAGGAGCTGAGGGAGTCTGCAGCCCCATGGAGGTAGCAACAGTGTCAACTGGCCTGACCTCCCCCCTCCAGTCCTCCTGGAGGCTGGACCACCAACCAAAGAATACACATCGAGGGACCCATAGTTCGGACTACATATGTGGCAGAGGAGGGCCTTGTTGGCCATCAGGGGGAGGAAAGGCCCTTGGGCCTGAGGGTGTTAGAGGCCCCAGTAAAGGGGAATGTCAAGGTGGGAATACGGGAGTGGGTGGGTGGGTGGAAGGTGGAATACCCTCATAGAGGCGGGAGAGGGGGAAGGGATAGGGGGTCTCCAAAGAGGAGACCTAGAAAGGGGGAAACATTGGAAATGTAAATAAAGTATCAAAAAAAATGAACTACATTTTCTGTATCCATTCTTTTGTTGTGGGACATCTGGGTTGTTTCCAGCTTCTGGCTATCACAAACAAGGCCATTATGGACATAGTGGAACACGTGCCCCTGTGGCATGGTGGGGCATCTTTTGGATGTATGCCCAAGAGTGGTATAGCTAGATCTTCAGTATTAGATCTATTTCCAATTTTCTGAGGAATCTCCAGATTGATTTCCAGAGTGGTTGTACCAGTTTGCAATCCTATCAGCAATGGAGGAGTGTTCTCCACATCCTTGCCAACTTGTGCTGTCACCTGAGCTTTTGATATTAGCCATTCTAATTGGGATAAGGTAGGAATCTCAGGGTTGTTTTGATTTGCAATTCCCTGATCACTAAAAACTTGGAACATTTGTTTAAGTGCTTCTCAGCCATTCGAAATTTCTCTGTTGTAAATTCTCTGTTTGGTTCTATATCCCATTTTTTGATTGGGTTGTTTGGTTTTTGGTGGTTAGATTCTTTAGTTCTTTATATATTTTGGTATTACCCCTCTACAGATGTGAGAGGTTAGTGAAAACTTTTTCCTAATCTGGAGGTTGCCAATTTGTCCTATTGAGTATGTCCTTTGTCTTACAGAAGTTTCCAGTTTCATGAGGTCCCATTTATCAATTCTTGATCTTAGAGCGTGAGCCATTGTGGAAGAGGGGAACATAATCAGGTATTGGGTGGTGGGAACAGGACTCAAGCCCTGAGGTCCAGCAGAAAGAATGGAAACAGGAAACCTCAGCAGATAGGAGGTGGGAGTGGGTACCCTCTAGAATATACCAGAGACCTGGGAGGTGAAAGACTCTCAGGACTTAAAGGGAGGGACCTTAGATGAAACGCCCTAGAGTGGGGTGAGGGAACTTGTAGAGCCCACCTCCAGCAGAAAGACAGAGCATCAAGTGAGGGGGAGGGCTGCCATCCCACATTCAAAAACTCTGACCCATAATTGTTCCTGTCTGAAAGATCTACAGGGACAAAAGTGGAGAAGAGCCTGAGGAAAAGGAGGTCCAGAGACAGGCCCAAAGTGGGATTCCTGCTCAAGGAGAATCCTGGAGCCTGAAACTATTACTGATGCTATGGTGTGCTTACAAAGAGGTGGCTATCATGACTGCCCTCTGAAAGACCAACAAGCAGATGAAAGAATCAGATGCAGATATTTACATCCAACCAATGGACAGAAGCTGCTGACCCCCGTGGTTGAATTAGGGAAAGGTTGGAAGAAGCTGAGGAAGAGGATGACTCTGTAGGAGGACCAGCAGTCTTAATTAACCTGGACCCCCTAGATATCTCAGACACTGGGTTACCAACCAGGCAGCATACACCAGCTGATATGAGGCTTCCAACACCTATACAACAGAGGACTGCCGTGTCTGGAATCAGTCAGAGAAGATGAACCTAATCTTCAGGAGGCTTGAGGCCCCAGGAAGAAGGAATATCTGGTAGGGTGGGGGGTGGGGAGATCCTCATGGAGACAGGGGTAGGGGAGAGGAGGTATGGGATGTGGAACAGTCACTGGGTGGACCTGGAGGGGAATAAAATCTGGGCTGTAAAAAAAGATTAAATAATTTTTTTTTTTAAAAAAGAAAGAAATCACATGTTCTAATATCTAAAAATGTCCTTTGGAAAACAGCTCTTTATTTATTTTTATGAATATTAACAATAATAGTTGAAAATTAAGCTAAAACGTGATACAGCTCATTGCTATTACTAAGAAGTTGATATATTTATTTGTTAGAATTTAACAAATAGTACATAAGTCATTTTCTCAAAAAACTTTTCTGTGTAGCTAATTGCATTATTGTTTAGATGACAGACTACAAGAATTTTTTCTATCTAAAATAATTATAATCCCAAAATTAACAAGGAAGTACTTCAGAGGCCATGTAACAGCTGTTAACATATATATGTGTGTGTGTGTGTGTGTATGTATATATATATGTATATATATATATATGAAATAAAATTATCTTTTGTGTAAGAAGATAACAGAGGATTTAAAATGCTATATTTGAAAAAGAAAAAATGAGGAAATACAATGTAAATATTAGAAATGGCTACATTATGGAGTTGATATTATTTTAAATCCTGACCTAATATATTTTAAATTATTTATTATTTTGCTTGTCTAAATAACTGACATATTAAAATCATCTGCCATGATGCATGTGCTCTTACTGTGTCCAGTCATTTCCATACTGCAGCGCTTCAAGAGTGTAGCTCAGTGAACCCAAGGCTTCAGTTGGAAGAAGTCATGAAGGTTTTGCTTAGTTCTTTAAGAGCTGGTTCTCATGTGGTGACAGTTAATCATGCCTGGCTTTGGCGTCACCTAGGTTATAAACACTTACCTTCTTGGGAGTCATTCCCAAGCACCAAGGTCTTCATTATACCTCTGTTGCTCAATTTTAATTTTTATCAAATCTGATGGTATCCACAGCTTTCATTTCCATGGAAACCTAAACAAACCCATGTCCCCAGTGCAAAATTTTTGCAGGCTTCTATACTGATGTTAGCACATCTTTATAGTATATAGACTGATTTAATTCCAGTTTTTTCAAAAACCTGGTAACACTTGGCTGCTCTTGTCTGAAACAGCCCATAATTTTTGCTGCGGTGTCTCAAGCGAGGTTCCCAAAACTGTTTCCCAATGATAAGAAACTACCTTGGATATCTCTCTTGGACCCACACTCATTGGTTCAGTGGTAGCCTTTGCCACAATGCCTAAACATCCCTGGAAGCCTAGCCCTTCTTTCTGGTTTAGGAAACCTGTTGCCACTACAAATGGCTTGTCCACTTTTCAGGTGCAAATCATTATATTTTTCAGAGTTAACACATTAGGCATTTTGATATCTGAGACCTTTAGCTACAGCTTGATCTATGATCGTAGCATGGTACATGTAAGAATCAATATTGGTCATTTCTGTTATCCATTCATCCATAGGTTCTGCTCATGCCTTTAATGTTCTAATAACATTTGTACATTTGGTATTTGAACTTTTACAAGACAACACGTGTCTTGCATCAGGGTCTGATTCTGATACAGCTTTGCTCACAGATAGTATATAGACTGATTTAATTCCAGTTTTTTCAAAAACCTGGTAACACTTGGCTGCTCTTGTCTGAAACAGCCCATAATTTTTGCTGCGGTGTCTCAAGCGAGGTTCCCAAAACTGTTTCCCAATGATAAGAAACTACCTTGGATATCCCTCTTGGACCCACACTCATTGGTTCAGTGGTAGCCTTTGCCACAATGCCTAAACATCCCTGGAAGCCTAGCCCTTCTTTCTGGTTGAGACTAATCTTTGTAAAAACTCAGTGAAGGCTTCTTCAGAGACTTCTATAATCTTGGTATATGAGGTTGACCTGTTATTGGACTCCTCACCATTACCCTATGTTCTTCAAGCTGCTAAGTGACATTGTTTTACAGTGGCATCATTCAATTAAATCTGTTCTTGTATGTTTGCCTATGACTCTCCACCCAGTAACTTAAATATTTGATCTTTTACTATATTCATTACCCTCAATCTATTTTGCTGTTCAATATTCATGGATTCTTCCTTCCACCATAGTGAGCATTGCAATTATGGACTGGCTTCTAGTTACCAATTCTGTCTAGACTTGGGGAACAATTCTATTTGAGTAACACTGTTATTTAGAATCTTTTCACATAAGGTGAATGCATACTATAAGAAATCACAGCCTCTTTGAAATGCCTTAGATCTATCATTTCTAAAAGATGTCACTCTGTCTCATCACAACCTTACTGCACCACATTAGCAGGCATATGCTGTAGGACTACTGGGAAAACTGAAAGTAATGATCTCATAACCCTGGGCTGCCCCTCCTTCCACTCTGGCTCTGGCTTCGAGTGCAGTCCTTCTAGATTAACCCTTTTTCTCATTTTGAGAGAAACCCTTTCTCCTGTTTTAGGATGTTTCAGATTTTTCTTAATCCAACCACCCTGTAGTGGCACAATTTTTTGCTTTCTTTACACCTGGAGGAATCTTCTGCTTTCTTGTTCAGTCACTGGGTCTGAGCCATTGGGTCTATTTTTTCTGGTGCTGCTCACTTCCCAAGAGCTTGCACTTCTACCGGCAATTTTTCTGTTGCTCAATCATTTTTTCAACTTTCTTTTAGACAGAATATAGAACAAGAAAAAAGACAAAACAAAAGATCCCTTCTGGGGATATCATAGAGGAAGCAGCTGCAATAATTTTGTTGTTGTTGTTGGCAGCATGAAACAAAATATCCTTCCCTTCATTGCCTGCCATTTCCTCTATGGCATTTGAAATCAAATTTCCAATTCTCTCTAGCCCCTACAATGGGCACCACTTATATATAGCCTGGCTTTTGCCACTTGTAGCCTGAGTTTGGCTACTTTGTGGGTTCTTTTTGCTTTCACCTTTCTCCACACTTCTTCTTCCACCCTTTCAAGCCCCTAATACAATGGAGGAGAAAAAAAAAGGATAGAGAAGAAATGGGATGACAGTATCATTAGACTACTTCCTGCTGATTAGGTGTGTCAAGTTTCCCTGTCATTATATCTAAGTTCTTCTTTTTGTCTCTTTGCACATGACTACTTGACAAACCACAGCAAACCACAAAAAAAAAAAAAAGAGTCCAGCATCCAATCACTAACGAGCCAAACAGCTCTTCTATCAGGGCTCTCAGGGCTCTAGCATTTAAATATCCTCTGAGAAGTCTCCAGAGTTCCCAACCTCACACAGTTGCAAAATTTATCCACATATCCCCATATCTCACACCTGAGGTTAAAATGAAAATATATTCCTATAACATTTCTGTGTTTTTAAAGAATTCAAAATTCTACTTTAAAAGGGAATATTTCCCTTATTCAAACTTGGCCCACATGTAGTTAATCAATATATGACTGTTTCCTATGTCATTTACTTCCTGTCTAGACAGTTCTAAGGAAACATTTTCAATAGATTTAGTGTTTATAAACTGCTTTTCAAATTTTAAAAATTATATATGCTTTATTTTTATAAAATAATCACCTAATTTGCAGATGGCACTTCTGTCACAAAGGTATAATATTGTTATAATTCATGCCACTCTCTTGTCAATGACAGGCCACAGATAAACATTCATGGATATTTGCTTATATATGGAAATACATACCTTAATGTAGTCATTTATCAGTACAAACATTATCCTACATCCCAGAGAGACTCTAACTCAGATGAGAACATTAGAATCAGGAGATTCAATTAAGTGTAGCCTCTTTGTTGGGAGAGAAAAGGTTTTACCTTTAAAAAAAAAAAAGAATATTCATGTTATATAATGACACAGAATTAAATTCATTTCTCTCTAAGGACAAGTTCAGATTTAATAAAAATAAGTGTGACTGCTCATTCATTCAGAGAAACACACATGTTCCTACAGATGCTTCAGTAAAAAGAACACTAACCTAATTATAGTATTTAAAATTTTGTGTGTGTGTGTGCTTGGTATAAAATAAACAACACAGCTGCAGGATCTGCAGAGTCTGACTCTTTAAAGAAAAGACCTTTTGATGGGTTAGAGATTCAGGTTTGTTTGGAACATGAATATGCTCATGAGAGTCTCCTAGATGGAACAGAATTTCAAAAGGCCAGATTGTAGTCAAAGGGAGAAATGTGCCTAGATAAGTAGAGAGGAATAAGTTTGGCTTGCATTCATCTGCAGAAGTTATAATGGTGAATGTATGAAGATAGAGGAGAGTAAATGAAAGAATACTACACTTGTTTCCTCTAAAAAGGAAGGAATATTCCTTTTATTGGCACAGAACTTTTACACTTACTGCCTTTGGGGTAAAATGACTAAGTCACCATGACAATTCAGAAAAGATGCTTCCTAAGTTTAGCTTTTACCCAAGGAGATATCCTTCTTTACCTGTCTCACATTGAGAGTTTATCAGGAAGTTGTCTAAAGATTCACACAAGTTTTTGGTTGGTTTTTATTGCTGTTCCACAGTGATTTTAGTAAGAATGGGCCTCATAGGCTCATATATTTAAATGTGTAGTCAACAGTCAACTGGGAATGGCACTATTTGAAAGGATTAGAAGGTGTGGCCTTGTTGGAGGAAGTGTCAATAAGGGTTCAAAAGCCCAAGCTGGATCTCAGTTTCTCCCTTCTCCTGCTGTCTATGGGTCCAGATGTAGCAATTCCAGCTACTACTTCAGCACCATGAGTGCCTGCATGCAGCCATTCTTTCTGTCACAATGACAATAGACCAATCCTCTGAAATTGTAAGCCAGCCCCAATTAAATGCTTTCCTTTATTAGAGTTGCTTTGGTCATGGTGTCTCTTCACAGTAATAGAACACCATCTAATACAGACAACTAATAAAGGATAAGCGTTTCAGATATTCAAGTCCAAAAGGAGCTGACTTTGGTGGGTTTAGGTCACAGCAGAACATGGGCTGAAGATCACAGTAGAGCAAAGCTGTTTTACTTCTGCAGCTCAAAATTGAAAAACACAGAAAGGGACCAGGGGACAAAAATGTCATTTCAAAGATGCTTGCCTGAAGACCTACTTCCTGTAATCCCTATTTCCTAATACCCTATTCAACTAATGATTAACTACCTGTTGAGGCTGTCAACCTTATGTTTCAATCACATCTCAATACCACTATGAACTGGCGATGTATGAGTCTTTAAAGTTGGTTTGAAACTTCAGATTACTCACAGGAGAATAAAACTAAAATTCTGGCTTTTACAAAATATCTGAGGACAAAAACAATAACAAATCTTCCTGACAATTAATTTTGAATTTTACATAGTATGTATGCAAATATGAATTAAAGAACCCCATCCCCCCAAAAAAGAAAAAAAAAAATAAGCAAAGAAAACAGACTGCTATTTCCACTCCAAGGATAGCCATGTTTAATGATGCTCTCAGATGTCCCTTTAAATAAATTTAAGGGGGAACATTCACTGTGCAGGTAATGATAGAAATGTAGTAGGGGGCCATATTGCTGTGCCTCATAGGAACATAGAAAAATATGTATAACCTGGGTATAACAAATAAATTCCAGGACAGCCCCAAGCTCAGAAGCACTGAACCAACTCTAATAAGGCTACATGATGTTAGCTTCTTTCCTTTCTTCTTTCTTTGTTTCTCTGTTTGTTCTCTCTCTCTCTCTCTCTCTCTCTCTCTCTCTCTCTCTCTCTCTCTCTCTCTCTCTGTCTCTTTCTCTCTCTCTCTCTCTCTCCTCCTTTCTTTTATCTTTCCTCCTTCCTAACATTTGACAAAGAACATGAAGTTGGATGGGGAAGAGGATTGGAGAGGAATTGGAAAGAATATGGTAAAAATATACAGCATGAAATTATCAAAGAATACATACATTAAGAAAGGAAGCTGAACAGGCCATGGGAAGGCAGCCAGTAGACAGGGCTCCTCTCTGGCCTCTGCTTAAGTTCTTGCCTCCAGGTTAATTCCTTGAGTACCTGCCATGACTTCCTTTCATAATGTATTTTTAACTGTCTTCTAAAATTAATACTTTCATTCTAAAGTTGCTTTTGCTCAGGTATTTATCACAATAATAGAAAGTAAAGCAAGCCATCTGTTTGGCTATTCTCACATGATAGGACAGCTTTCTTCAATTCATCCCCATAAATAGTCTTATATGCTAAGATTCACATAATATAATGTTCCAGTCATGAAATACCAGACATTTTTTGTTTTCAATTATGAAAGAATTTGATCAATACTTTGATTAAGAATGATCGTGGAGTAAAGGTGCATATCCATAGTCTCAGAAAAATGAGACAGGAGGATTACTGGAACCTAGGAATTCATGAACAGTCTGGTAGCTGGAGTAAGACAAGTCATAAATAATAAT
Organism: Uromys caudimaculatus; assembly: GCA_028551405.1. Taxonomy (NCBI): domain Eukaryota; kingdom Metazoa; phylum Chordata; class Mammalia; order Rodentia; family Muridae; genus Uromys; species Uromys caudimaculatus. Next base: position 1,630,002 of record CM052702.1, read on the forward strand.
AGTAAAAGTGTAGGTCATCTGAAACTGTACATTGCAACTTTGAAACCACAGACTGATTGCTTGACTTAAGTACTAGCGTTAGTGATATTTTTAAATTGTATTCACCACTGAGTTTTAAAATTATCCATTCACCAAAAGTAGTTCCTTTCTTTGGAAGTATTATATAATTATGTATATAATTAATCACATATATAAATTTGGAATTATGTATTTAATCTTTACCTTTTTGTAACTTCTGTAGAAGGAGTAGAGAATGTTTTGCCAAACATAGTGGAAGTTTCATTCAGTTTACTTTAAAATGATGAAATTGTATGTTTTGATGTTTTGGATTGAATTAGACAGTCCCAAATCTTGAAACCCGAACAGCCAATCATTTTATTTGGAGGTAATAAAAAATTCCCTGTGGTGTTTGGGACTGAGTCCCAAAAAGGTAAGTTTTCTACCATTGAATTAAGTCCCATGCCATAAGTATAAGTGAGGCCATGTAAGCAGAGCCCTGGTCTGCAGGACTTAGACTCTTTTTACAAAGTGGCAGTGATGAAGCACTACTGTTCTCTCTTCTTGATAGCCAGGAACACAAAAAGAAGTTGAGCTTTCTCAAACTAGAGTGCCAGCCTTCTCTAGAGACTCAGAATATGCTGGCAGCTTTAGAAATTGGGACTTTTAGCTTCCAGAACTGAAGAAAAAATAAGAATCAAATGTTTAAACTACTCAGTCTATTTCTTGACACTAGCCAAAGCTATTGCACTAGGAGCTATTATAAAACAAACAGCTGAATTAGTGAATGAGTGAATATCGTTAATACACTTAATCACTGCATAAGTCAAAATAAGATTCGATACAAAAATCCATACAGTTTTATGTCTCATATGTAATCAGATATTTTACTTCATGTTAGGACAATTGAGAATTTTCATTTACCACGCATTTCAAATGAAACTGGAGTTATTTGAAGATCATCGTTGAAATGGCAGAAGGTTTTAGTGGTAAGATCAATTCAACATGTGTCCGTGACTCACACATTCGGAATTTTGGACACTTGGTAAGTCTATAAAAATGTTATGTAGGAACTTTCTTCAACTGTCATATTTTTATTGCCAGATATATTAATTTTCAATAATATTTCAATGGAGTATTAGTGATAAGCAGTTAAATAAATCTGAGATCCTAATGGATATAAAACACCATAGTTCAAAGTAATGCAAAGTCTGTGGTCATTGTTCAGGAACTCACTTATTTTCTTACTTTATGGGTGCTGTGATGCCTCATAAAATTTCATATTAGCAGTGTCTCCGGCTAGGAAAATAACGTGACAGTTAAGCTAATTTGCATTTATCTACTGTAGATATTTAGCTTCACATATTTGTGTCACTATGTATATTTTCATCTGTTTTATAGAACATCCTCATGGACAGTAATGAGTTGGAGTGGAGAAGCAGGTTATGACCTGATATTTAAATATGATTTGCATACTTTACAGAAAGTGAAAGGAGTTTAGGACTATTTTAGAAGTATTAGGAACAAAGCTGTGGAACAAGGTATAGCAGTTACATAGAGGAACTTGAACTACTACATTCTATCTGGCCTCCTTGACTAGAACTACCAAGAAGCCTGAAGTCAGCGCTCAGGAGAGAGCATTATACTGACCTGATCCTTTGTGTGTTTGGATCTGTAAGATTTATGAGAGAAGATACCTTGTTGGTTTAGCTTACCTCAGAACCTGACACATTTTTAAGCAATTATATAATATTTGTTAACTATTAACTAGAATAAAATGCAATGCTATTTCTACCGCTTTAGGAAAGAAGGAGAATGGAAATACATTGCTTTGTTGAGAATTTTGCCTTTCCTAGTTCAGCTCTGGGTGTACTTGGAAAAATCCTTCAGAGGTATCACACATGACAGCCACTCTTGGTGGGCTTGGATACAGAAACAATTGTGTGCATTTGTTATGGGTTTTTTCATCTTCTATCAATTAGAAAAAGGAAGTGGAAGAGGTCAAGAAGGTAGAAACTGTGAACAGAGACATCTTTGTGTACTCGTGAAGGCACAAGGCTCTTCTGTTCTGGCAGTGTGGACTAAAGATTGTAGGTCGGCTGGACCCTCTGTGCGAAACTTACAACACCATGGTACTGCGTGGCAAAGAGAAGGGCTGGAGAGGAGTCTTTATGCCTATGACATTTAGACACTCTCTGAGGGATGCAGTGAGGCAGAGGAGGCTTAGAACGAGAGCACAGACTGTGTCAACCTGACAGGCTGCATGTCCAGGGAGTGACAACAACTTCAGGAATATGAGAAATTACAACAAAAGGCAAATGACATGGCATGCTGAAGATGGTCATTCCAATGTCTTCCTGTCAGAGATGTCACAATGATGATAATTAGAATCCCTATGGTACTGTCAGAATTTTTATGTTGGAAGGGTTTCAGGCACATCAATCTGAACAGAAGGAGCCAAATTAAAGCTATATTTAGATAAATGATAGTAATAATAATAATAATAATAATAATGCTGATTTGCATTTTACTATGTGTAGTTTATGCCCATTGGTGGGTGGTTATAAGTTGTGTGAAATTACTCTTGATATTAAACCTTCAATCTTGAAGGGAAGCCTGGTAAGACACAGGATATTCTACACGGAGGTCAAACATCCCATCCTTCTGGAGAGATCTTAAGTTGCTGAAGTAAACAACTCAAAGCCTTCAGGAAGTACCCAAAAGTGACAAAGTATACTATGTACCTCATTCTAAAGGTCTATATAAGCTGTCAGAGAAACCTAAAAGACTCAGACCAACCAAGTTACTTGAAAGAAGCAGATTAGCAAAACTGACCAGATAAAGCTCAGACCACAAGACACCCTCCAGTCTACACAGATTCCTTCAGGTTATCTAGTGTCCTCTAGGTTTTCAGCTTTCATGATCTTTCAGCCATGGGGTGGACTTTTGGTACTGCAACTGTCTTTTAGTCATTTCTTTTTTTTTTTTTTTTTTTTTTTTTTTTTTTGGTTTTTTGGAGACAGGGTTTCTCTGTGTAGCCCTGACTGTCCTGGAACTCACTCTGTAAAACAGGCTGGCCTCGAACTCAGAAATCCACCTGCCTCTGCCTCCCGAGTGCTGTGATTAAAGGTGTGCACCACCACCGCCTGGCCTCTTTTAGTCATTTCTACTCCTCTAAGCAACCCCTTGATCACACTTTAGTAAATGACCCCAATAAAACTCTTGGGTTCAACTAGTTAGACTTCAGTGATATCCTAAGTTTGGCCTGTTGCTGGTTCCTTATATGCAATGAAAAAGGTTGTTTGCATCTCCCCAAGAACAGGGTGACAGAACAGTGTATATGACTATAATGTGTCCAGATGCATGTCAGAGGAGAATTGCTAGTAACTTTCTCTGTCACTTTCCATGTTATAATCTTGTGGAGGAGTCTCTTGCTGAAATAGCAGCTTGCCATGATATCTCGTCTGACTGGCCAACAAGATCTCGGGAGTTTTGTCTGTCCCTATCCACCATTGCTATAGTTATAGGCCCAGAGAGCTATGCTTAGTTTTTTAAATGGGTGCTGGAGGTATGAACTTTGATAGTCATGGTTGCAAAGCAAATACTGTTACTCACTGACCTATCTCCCCTACTCATCAATTATATTGTAGAAAAAGTGTAACCTAAAGACAACTTTATTGGGAAAATGCAGAACCTACTTGTTTAGAACTATTTATTTATTTGCCATGGATTGAGAAGGCATATGCTGATGATCTCGTAATTTAAAATGGTGGCTCCAACTGCATCAGGAGATTAATGTCAATTATAGAAAGAGTTGAGGCTGGAAGCCTGACTATCTTTACCTTCTCTCTAGGCAGTGCCTCTTTTCAGTGTATGAAACACTGAGAAAAACTCTAGCAGGGGCAACTCCATCCTCCTGGGCACCCTGACCTCCAAACTTAAAAGAAATGCACCTCTGTTCTTTGTAAACTAGTTCTACAGAGAGCGGTGTCCTACTATAGGAGCACACAATGAACAAGGCAGTGTCATAAATACAGGGGGAGAATATAAGAAAGCCATTCAGATTGCACGCAGCTTCCTCAGGAAATGTTCACTGTGTATACTAAGTTACAATGCTTAAATGTAATTTCACATGCCGAACACTCTATTTGGATCCTTTATAAACTGTGTCTTGTTGGTGGCCAATGTGTATATATTTATGTGTATATATTTGTTGATTGCAATCATCCCCCTCTCTCCTTAAAGCATCCTGCTCACATCTGTCTATCAGCACTTGTTAATAAAGGGATTTTCTCCTTGTAAACCTTTGTTTCTCTTCTTTGATACAGAATGGATATATTTTGGGAGTTTTAGACAAAAATCAATGTTAATATACTTAGTGACATTTATTTTTACCTATTTTTATTCAGGGTGATGGAGACATAGATGTATATTTCAATCCTTATTCTTTTCGTCAGTTCACATTATTCTAAAGTACTAATACTATTGATTACATTTAGCTGAATGTTTAAAGTCTGAATTCTGAACTTGTGCCAACATTTCTTAATGATCCCTAATGATATTACTGTGACTCTTGCATATTGTGATCTTAAAAAGCTCTACTAACTGATAAGGCCAAGGACTTATCTTAGATTGCCTGATCTTTGTGCAGCTACAAAAATAGCAAATGGAAACATAGCACTGGGTCTCACATTCTGTTCTATTTTGGACTGGCAACAATTTTAGATTCTGCAAGGGCAGGCTAAGTTTAGGAGAAAGAGGGTGTTGTAATCAGAAGAGACTTACTGCATGAGAAAGCACTGAATATTTATAGTGTTGTAGAGCATGATGCTGCTGGAACACATAGGGTAGTAATAGCACCCTGTTGTTGCTAGAGATCTGGGTAACACAGAGTAAAGGAATCAAGAATTAACTCTATGGCAAAGGTATTTATATTATAGGAGTTCTGTGAGACTTGCATGTTAGCGAGGTCAGTCTCTGCAAGAACAGACCCCAAGCTGGTGCAGGAAAGCAAATCCTGCAAGTAATTATGACAAAATGATTGTGTCTGACTAGACCACACATAAACCTAAGTGATGAACAGGAGTAAAGAGAAAAGAGATTTGAAAACTGTTTACTGACCAACAAAGAAAAGCCCCATGGGTCTGGCTGGATCAGCAGTAATATGTTGTATTTAGAAAGCTGGAAATTCAAAGAAAAGAGCTGTATTTCCAGAGGGAGAATGGAAAAAGTATGAGTTCAATGCCATGTTGAGTTTTGTACTACTAACATAGAATTCTGCTGCAGAGGATGTGTTAGTAAGTCCATTTGTTGGCATATTAGAGGGATTCGTGGTCTAGAAATAGTGGGACAATTCAAATATTAAAGAGAATTTTAAACTGCAATAGGAGGAGGGATGTTGAAAATGGAGTAACATAAAAAACAATAAAGTTAGAATTAGTAATATTAATTCCTAGTTAACTTCATGGAAAGTCATCCTCCTTAATAAGCTCAAGAGTAATTGCTTCTAACAGTGTGTGTGTGTGCGTGTGTGTGTGTGTGTGTGTGTGTGTGTGTGTGTGTGTGTGTGTGTCTTCTAACTTTTAAATGGAATGTAATTAAAATTTAATGTTATGGAATATTTTTTTCTATTGAGCAGTTTACTGAAAATTTCAAGAGACGGCATTTGTTATTTTTATTTTTCAAATTACTGAATACTATGTATGTGTCATCACATGTTCCTTAAACCAAATTGTAATATTTGTGAAGCAACCGTCATGTTATCTCATATTTCTTCATCAAATACTTAGGGAGCATATGCTTATAAAGACTCCTGAAGATATACATATATTCAAATATTCACAGCATTTGTTCTGCTACAAAGACAAAGACAAATAAAATGATACTTGTTAAGACAGAAGAAGCATAAGGCAAAATGGAATCACAGAAGAGGAATACATTACCAACATGAAAGTTCAGCAATGGATTCCCATAGATGATGACTTTGCAAATTCAAAGGTTAAGCAGGGTCTACATAGCCAGAAAACTGCTGAGCAGTGGCGATCAGAATCATCTTACAAGAGTAAGACAGAAGTCGTAGAGTAACTGAAAATTTGGTGAGATGGTGTGAATGGGTTAGGTATGGGAAAGAAAACAGGTGGGAGCAATATGTCTCTATGCCATGCTTTGATATGTGAAGAGAAACACAGGAGGAAAAGTCAGATTTAAATAGCCTATGAATTCAACATAAGGTATATTATGATGGAGATGTGTAATAAGACATGTCACCTAATGTGAAGCCTAAGCATTCATGTTGCTTAACAGAATGCAAGTTTGAGTTTCCATTGCCATCAGAAATCAATGATTACCATGTGATGAAGACTTTTGTTTAATGCAAACATTCAAGGACCATAGGTCTATCTATTACATGTCTCTTTCTTCTGAATTATTTTAATTTCTTCCCTTGGGAATGGTGGATTAGCAAAGAGAGGGAGGGTAGAGTTAATAAATGTATCTAGTGAGAGGATGAAGAAGGCACAGTGTTTTTATGGGGCAGACCTGAAAGAATTATATATTACAGCACCTTTCTTTTCACTGGACACATGACAGGCATTTAGCCATTCCTGACTCTGAAGCAACTTGGGAGCTTAGACTTCCTACATGTCCTTCAAATAAAACGGAAAGGGAGTTAGTAAACAACTTTCTGTCTGCAAAATAAACAAGTACACATAAATGCAAAGGGCTATGTTTGCAAAGCATCAAAAGTCTTAAAGTGTGGTGAACAAATATATGGTCATCATTTAAATTAGTTAAAGGAAATCTCTGAAAAGATGAGTGACAATTCAGAACTTCAGAATTTCAAGGCTACGATGATGATGATGATGATGATGATGATGATGATGGAGAGTGGATGCCCAATACCTACTTCAACAGTCATTTAATTGCAATAGCTAGAAATAAAGAAAGGAGACAGGGAAAGACTATATCATAGACAAGAAGTAAAGGGGTTAAAATAAAAGAGTGGACAAACTCAGTATGTACTCCAGGGGAATTGTCTGAGAAAGAAATCACTCTCTGATTTCTAAGGCTTTAGTTTGTTACTCATTCATCTGGCTGTGTCCCTGTAGCAAGGGACTGTGATTGTATCTAGACTGATAAATTGGCTTTATTTAAGTTTTTAAGATTCACTTCAACTGGTTTTAAATTTTTATACTATAAGATCTACATAACCTAATTGCCAGATTTCAAATTAGCTTTATCAAAATTCTTTTAATGTATATTGGGAGTTACTTTTGTTAGATAAATTTTGTGTGTAATATCTTACACTAAAGATGAAAAAATCAATAAAAAGCATTCTAATTCAGCTTGACTTTTATGTTTACACTCTCTCTGTTAAGTACATTATTCAAATAGCAGCTCCCTTGTGTTTCCAGAATGTATTGTAAAATACATTTGCATATGTACTTTATATATACCTAACTATAACTCTCCTTGTGGAGTTGTATAATTAACTTTGAAATGGTGACAATAAATGCATCTTGTAAAAATGTTTTGGGGAATACCTTAAAATTGTATTTACAAAAATGAAAATCATTAGGTGTCACTATCTGGAAGTTCTGTTATTTTAAAAAGTGGGAAAATATAGACAGAAGAGGGGTTCATTATGTGTGTTTTGATATCAAAACATACTGAAAATTCAGGGACAAACTGCTTGACATTAAAAATACCTGAAAGAATTAGTTCTCAGACAATTGCTAGTCATTGCTCTTTTTCTGAAAAAAAAAAAAAGTATGATGGTAAAAACAAAACAAAATAGAACAAACAAAGAGACAAACAAAAACCATCCTTGGTGCCAAGAAACCCACATGTGTGAAGGAGGAAAGACTGAGAGTCAGAACTAAGTAACTGAACAGAACTGAGATGTCACAAATAATGCAACTGCTGCAGGTGGGTGCTTTATATAGCAGTGGTGCACCAGGCAGTCCCAAACCCTGGAAAAGACTTGAGTGAAAAACTTTAGCATAGGCGTGGGTACCAATGCAAGAGTAAAACCTATCCCCAAAGGTAAGAAAAAGGACAAAAGGTAAATACCTGAAGTATAGTTATATGATATTTAACATCAGGGACTGGACAACAAGGTCAAGGCAAGAACTTGTCTGCTACTCAATTACATGTAGCATCTCTGTCAGTCCAGCAGTCTGGAGGTAGAGGCAGGAGGATGAGGAGATTAATGTTAGCTTGGGCTACATAGACAGTTCAAGGTCAACCTAGACTACAAAAAATACTGACTCTAACAAGAATACTAGCACATAGTATAATTAGATATGCTCATCTCGAATTCAATTATATTCCCATGTATTCATTCAAAATGCATCAGTTATCTGAGAACTAGATCTCTGCTGGGAACTGAATCAATCTCTCTCTCTCTCTCTCTCTCTCTCTCTCTCTCTCTCTCTCTCCCTCTCCCTTTCTCTCTCCCTGTCTCTCTATGTATCTATCTTTCTATTTTTTATCTATCTATCTATCTATCTATCTATCTATCTATCTATCTATCTACCTACCTATCTTGTGGAATGTCTTCTAGAAAGAAACTTTAATTCTTATACAAGACCTGTGAGTACATGAAAAAAATGGCAGAGTAAAGATACATTGTATTAGTCATAGTTCTCTAGACGAACAGAACTGATCATATATATATACACACATGTATAATGTATAGCTTACAGGCTGTGATCCAGCTAGTCCAAACACTGGCTGCCTATGAATGGAAAGTACAAGGACCCAGTGTTGATTCCGTTTAGGAGGCTGGATGTCTCAGGTTGTCTTCAGCATATGCCAGGAACCTGAAGAAGTAAGCTCTAATGCCAGTAAAGGGATGCACATGCCAGCAAAACTGAGGCCGAGCAGGCAGACAGTAACACCTTTCTTCTTCTATGTCCTTTATCTAGGATACCACCAAAACTTATGCCTGAGATTAAAGGTGGGTCTTCCCATTCAAAATGATTGATTAATACAAAAGGAAAGAAATCTTCATGGGTGTACCCAGATGCTTGAGTTGCAGCTAATTCCAGATGAAGTCAAGTCGACCAATATATATACATACATAATGAAAAAATGGGAACACTTAGAGGGAAGAAGAGCATTAGTGGGAGGAGGATCTCTTACTGAGGAACTATTAGAAGTTCATACCTCTGGGGATGGAAGAATCATTCTTTTTTGAGGATGTACATTCTTGTAGGTTTCACATGTTCCAGGAGATAGCTATAAATTTATGCACAGACAGTATTAATTACTTAGTGAGATATTGAAGAAGATGAAGAAGGGGGAAGAAGGGAGGAGAGGAGAAGAAGGTGGAGGAGGGAGGGAAAGAGGAAGGAAAAAGAAGAAGAAGAAAAGAACACATGATGTTAGAAGTGGGAGGTATTGGGGGTATGTGGGAGAAGTTTCATGGGAAATAAGAAGTTATATGATCATATTTCATTATGAATATTAAATTTTCAAAAATGTGAATGAGCATAAATACATATCAATTTTATGCCTTTTTCTAGTTGTGGTAATATAAAATATTTTTAAAGGCTACATATATTATTTTTGACTTTTAAAGATCTATAATATACTAAAATATAAGGAGACTATGTGAAGGAGGAATATATTTAATGAGAAGAAGTAAGAAGAAATAAAAGAGGATAATGAACAGAAGATTAATATAGCATGTTATCTCTTATATATGGAAATGATGTATGTAAACACATACACATATGTACATATATATCTCCAGAAAGTGGATACTGCATAGGGAGGAAAGATATCAGTGGGAGGAGGGGTAACCAAGAGAAATAAACAGATAATATGATCATGCAGCTGTGTGAAAATGTCATAATGAGATAAAAATTTAAGAATGGAAAAGAAAGGCATCCATAATCTAGGAATGATTCAAAAGAAAAAGTAAAACCAAACCTCCTCCATGACAGCAGTAATGCTGAGAAGGTCATTTTGGAAACTTCCTTGAGTGGACAAGAGGAGATGTATTCTAGGGCACCGAAAAGAGACAGGCCTTTCTAGAAACTGAATAGCACAACAATTGTTTTTTGAACTGAGCCTAGGGAAGAAAATAGGTGTGGAGTGTCTCTTCTGGAAACCTAAGGCAGACTTCACAGGGGGCAGGCAGCTCAATAGGTTGGCAAGTGTCCTTTCCTGGTGGTTCAGTTGGTTGTCAGCTCTTCTAGGCGGCTCACCTTGTCTTAAAGTTCCTCTCAGCCATTTCTACAGTTTATATGATCTTGAGAAGGGAAGGACCTGGTGTATCTGCTCAGTTTCAGTCTTTCTAAGGATTTTGAGCTGTTCACTTCCAGTGTTTAAGGAAGTTCCCTGCTGGATGGAAGAATTTATTTTGGAAGAAATTGCTGCACAAATAACTTCCAAAGCCTATGTTCTTACTTTACCACCATAGTACTTTTATTAAATTGGACAAGATGCCTAACAGGCTTAACCTCCTTCTTATATATAAAGTATAGTTAAGGTGTCAATATTAGAGTTCAGAGGCTGCCTGTATATATTAAAAGAAACTCTAAATGAGCCATGCAATGCAATGTCTGTATACAACGAGGGATTCATGTAGGCAATTTTAGGTTCACATACTTTGTTAACTGTTTGTCGTGTCTGATGACTGTTGTTGAAATTTAATTTGCTTACATACCCATTGATGGCATACCACCTAAACGAGCTAAATTACCCTCTCAGACAGGAAAGATCCTAGTCCGATCAGCCATGCTTAGAAATCCCATTTCTGTGTTGTATTAGGACAGCAGTTTTCAACCTATAGGTTGTGACCTTTTTAGTAAACCACTATCTCCAGAAATATGTACATTACAATTCATACCAGTAGCAAATTTACAGTTATGAAATAGCAATGAAAATAATTTTATGACTGGGGTCATGAGGGACTGTAATTAAGAGTCAAGGCATTAGGAAGGTTGAGAACCACTGCTTTAGAATATCATGCATGATGCCTAGTCTTGGTCGACTTGACTTCATCTGGAATTAACTGCAACTCAAGCATCTGGGTACACCCATGAAGATTTCTTTCCTTTTTTATTAATCAATCATTTGAAATGGGAAGACCCACCTTTAATCTGAGGCACAAGTTTTGGTGGTATCCTAGATAAAGGACATAGAAGAAGAAAGGTGTTACTGTCTGCCTGCTTGGCCTCAGTTTTGCTGGCATGTGCATACCTTTACTGGCATTAGAGCTTACTTCTTCAGGTTCCTGGCATATGCTGAAGACAACCTGAGACATCCAGCCTCCTAAACGGAATCAACACTGGGTCCTTGTACTTTCCATTCATAGTCAGCCTCCAATCATATGGCTAATATTGAAGCAAGGCAACAGCTAGAATAAATTTGGGGAAATATAGAGCAAATTGGTGAATTATTGAAGAGGATAGACACAACAACAGATGTTTAAATAATTTTTTGATCTACCTAACTGGAGACTATTGTCCTAGAAGTTTCATTGTACTTTATTTCTTCAGCAAAAGATATCCATAATTTTATGGTGGTAAATAAAATAGTTTATTGCTAAAAGATCCTGGAAATCAAAAACTTGATTAGGTTCTTAGAGCATGGCATTTCTTGCAGTGACTTAATAAGGTTATACATCTTTCTAAGGACATATAAGTTTGTGATGGTGCATGGTAGTATTAAATGCATACATTTCTGTCAAGATTTTCTCATTCATTTTAAAAGCTTAAAAATGTATAGTAAATGTAATAAATATTCTGCCATAAAAAGTATTGTAAGTAAGTAAATAGATGAGGCCCTAAAGTTGTTTTCAGTGAGCAATAGACTCTTATTTCTACCAGGAAGATAGGGAAAGTGCTCATTTTCAACAATTAATATATTGTGAATGTAGTCTCTAAAGTCCTTGATGTCCAGGTAATGATATCCAGAAATAATAAAACAAATTACAAAACTGACAAATTTAATTAACAAAGAAATCAGAAGATTCTTGTTTCTTGACATAGTTTTGAAACTTGCACTGCCCTTGCACATTTAGCATAGATTCCTTTAATCATGTCATTAATAATTAATTTTGTTCAAAGCACATACATGTAGAGTGGCACAGGTGCTGCCACTGTCGTGTATGTGGTAGGTGAGCACTAAGGGTACCTATGATATTGTAAGCTTTACAGCAGGAGACTTTGGGTCTGTTCAGGTCACTACTTGTCCTTGACACTCAGGAAAAAGCTTTGTTCGGAGATTAAAAAAAACAAAAGAGTGAATATTTTAGAATAAATTACCTAATTATTAGCATATTCTAATTGTGGAATATTTTCTTTTGACCAGTATTTAAATATGTCCTGTATCACATCATTATAAATGTGGATGGATCCAAGAACACTAGCACATGTTAATAAAAGTGAAAGGAGTTAAAACACAGTATCTTTTGATAGTACTTTCATATTATATTTCTGAAAAACCATGGTGCAAAACTAGTCACAGCATGATTTTTAAAAATGGAAAAACAAATTTGTATTTTTCTATCACTAAAACAGCAAGTCAGATAGGTAAAATCTCAGAGAAAAGTCTTATTTTAAATTGTAGAACTTTATTTCTTCCTTATAGAAACAATAAACCAGATCATCACAAAAGTGTGCTGATTTAATTCCCAAGCAGGATGAGCCTCCATGTTGGAGGAAATGTTGGAAAACAGAACATCACTGTACAGTCTTTACAAGTAATCATAGAAAACTGCTTTTGTCCATGATTGCTGCTCCTTCCTGAGTCCTGACATTTAAACACATCTCCAGAGACAGCATGGCCAAGTCATGAGCATTCTGAACGCAGCTGGTCAAATACCTAGATGACCCTGAATGAAGATGGCACCCTTTTAAGTCTCGGTGTGTGTGTTGCTTGCATCTAAGAAGTTGTCTGAGGCTGTTTTGGAATACGGAAAGGATTGCACCATTTTTAAAAATGGGCTGATGTCCTTGCCAGAGAGATCTTCCACGGGAAGACAATCTCGGAGCACCTGTGAGGCTTGGCAGCACATCTGTTTGGCTGCTTTCTTGTAAAAAGGCTCCACGTGTCATTATGACTCATTGCTTTGATGCAGGAGTACAATGTCAGAAGACACAGTGCCAGCATTTCTGAATAGAGCTTCACCTAACAGCAGGGAACAGGAAGCTATCAGAGCCAAAGATGAAAATCATTCTTCAATGTTGAAACAGAATATGGTCTTCTTTGGGAAACATTACACAAACAAAATCTAAGTGTTTGATAACTTAATTTGGGAAAGCAGTTTTACTTTTTATCCTTTCTTTTCTTTTTTGTTTCCTCTTCTTTTCTTTTTTCCAGATCTATGCTCTGGAGGAATACAGGTCAATAAAAATCCCGCACAAATGACTAACTGACAAATGTGTAGGCTAAGGGAATTAAGTGTCACAATTAAGAAAATTCCTTGAATTTCAAACACTTCTAAAAACAAAACAAACAACCCGTTGCTCAAACTGTCAAGACAGTAAGTCACAAATGCAGAGCCACATTACCAGTACAATAAACTCTGAACACTGTAACCAAATCCCACAACAGTAAACCACGAGCATCACAACCTACAATGACAACCCAGTTACCAGCATCATATATCACAACCCACTTACTAATACAAATAACCATGATTATTACAACCAAATTACCAGTACAATGAGCTGTGTGCATCATAACCTAGCTACTAGCACAATAAACCATAAGTACCACAATCAAGTTACCAGTTTTGAACCAGTAATTGACCTCTGACAACTACTAGAAGTACACAAATCCACCAAAAATCTTGCCTCCAAGTCTGTTCTTAGTGTGATTGTTTTACAAACCTTCCTGTGCAGAACAACCTACAAACTCCTGGGAAACAAGTCTATCTGGACTTTAATTCTGCTCAGTTTAAATATGAAATAGGGATGTGTATCCTTTTCTTGAATGTTATCATTGCTGTCACAGAAAGCATCACTGTGGGAGATTTTGGCTTGAATGAAATCAGGACAGTAGATTTTGCCTGGAAAATCTTGTGGCAAGGTATTTTCAGAGACTTAATTTGTAACTTTACAGTGCATGTGTACCTGTGGGTTGGTTAATCTTAGCTATCAGCTGTTTAAAAAACAAAACAAAACAAAATAAACAAAAAACAGATAAACAAAAACTAGACAACCAAGAAAGTGTTATTTCTGTGGCTGTCCTCTCCAACTCCTCCTAAATTGGGACGTCCTTTACCTTTTGCCATTGGACACCAGAACACTGAGCTTATGACTTTTGGTTCGGTCTTACATCAGCTTTAGACCTGAGATGGAGAGTTACAGCATCTTCTTCTCTGTTTCTGATACTGCTAGATTTGGATTCAGCCATGTGACAATCATTCTTGTGTTTCTACTGTTTTGAAAATACATTACAGAACTCCTCACCATTCATAATTACTTAAGAGTCAATTGTCCTCATAAAATTCCATTTTTATTTACAATAAATCTACTGTTTTTCTGTCATCTATCAAGCATGTATTTATTATCTATCTCCAAAGCCATGATGCTCTATTCTTGATCTATGAACTAAAATAATTTTTTCTCCCTTCAGTTGCTTTTTAAACAATATTTTATCATAGCAATAATAAAACAAAACAACAAAAAGCTGTAATATCCCTTCTTGGCTGACTACTCTAGAATGACTATCACTCCAGACCATTGGCTTCTTCCAAAAAACTAATTTTTCATTTCCACAGAGACATGCTATAATTCTCCACACATGTGAATATATATATATATATATATATATATGTATATGTATATCCTCTGTGGATTGCAGATGGCCTTGATTTCTCCTTTGCAGATGGAAGTTATTGAAAGATGTACTGCAAACCTGCAAAGTAATGCTTATCTATAGACCTAGTCTTTTTCTTTTCCTTCAACTGATTGACAGTTAATAAAAATGACTGAAGTCCCATGAAGGTAGACCTATACATTCTTCTATACTAATGATAACACCAACGGGAGATCATATCACTCACACACCAGTATCCTTAGGAATCTGAGGATACTAATGTGTACCACATTAGTCTCATCATACTGGGATGGGTATAGGAAAAAAACCTGAGCACTGTCTTTATATTCTAGGTGTTTGATGTAGTCATTTACTGGTACCTTAATTAATCCACTGACCTTCTCTCAGTCTTTATGAATATTCCCATCTATTGCTAAAGCTCCAAAATTATGTTCAATATGATTCTTGAATCTATCTCCACAGCCCATAGCTGCATATTTAATGTCATGATGGAAACTTGGGTTGTCCACAGAAATGAAAGTTTAATGAGGCTAGAGCTTAATCTCTTGTTACTCTAGCTTTTCTTTCTCTTCTAACATAAACATGAATGAATGACAGACATCTTTGTGTACCCCCATCATATTCAAACGAACGTTTATGGCTCTCCTACACCTTACAAAAATTTTACAATCTACCACGGTTTCTCTTTATACTTTATATCCAAATTTTACGGTTCTATCATTGTCTCTGGTATTGATCCATTCTGCACAGCAACTGGCATGCATTTTCTGGGACATACTTCTGAGGATTTAAAGATTTTCGGCACTTTCTAGTGTTCTTCAGTAGAACTGAGCTATCTTAACACTGCTCTGGAAGGTGTGTCCCTGTCTTCCTAGCTAGTGCCAGTTGTTATTGTTTGCATGCTACTCTGCAACCCTAAGATTCATCAGTTTTAAGGCTTTTCTCTCTTATAACAACACTTTCAAATGATGCTTTCTTTTCTGAAAAAAAAAATGAAAAAGATGGCTCATTCATCAATCAGCTAATGCCTTCTCTGTCAGGTCCTAATATAGGAGCCATTTCTTCTAGGAATTCTTCATTAACTTTTGCTAATAAGGACTGACTATTCCTTTTATTTGAGAAAAGCTCCCAGCATAATGAACTGCACTGTTCCTTGACTGTTCCATCTCTTATTGGATAGGAGCAGGTTTTTACTGGTTTGTTCTCATGCGCCTTATAATAAGCAATTTAATGTTATCATTACTACCACATAGTAGGAGTTCAATGATGGCATACAGTAAAAAAAAAATGTAAAAATACTTTTTCTCAAAGTACTTTTTAACTCATTTCTGTAAGTTCTCACAGCATTCAGTAATTATCATAAATATTTTTGGACCTCCAAATAGAAAATGATGTTTTTCCCTATGTATTGGTACAAATTTCCCATTGTATTTGCTTATAATCTCTACCTCAGTAATGAATGGTAGTACACTCACCCCACTCTGCTTAAGAATTGGTTTTATTTCTACAGATGTAGAAATTAGCAAGAAAGTCCTGATGGTTTTCAAATGCCTGTGCTTAAAAAGCAAAAATGGAAAATAAAAAGGGAATATAAAAGACAACAAGGAAAATTTTTTAAAAATTGATGATATTTTATTTTAAAGATGTATTAGTTTTAAGTCATTTTATTTTTCAATGGATCCATAAAATATTATGAGAATACTACAATTTTATTTACACATAACTTTAGCTTCCCAACTGTTAGCATTTTGTAAAACTGAAGTATATGACTAAAGCAAGAAATGAATTACCTTTTATTTGTTTCCCTCTTGGAAATTATTCATTTCTATAAATGAGTCTCATACTTTAAGTATGTGAAACTGCCTGAATTCAAAAGTTAACTGAATTCCATTATTTGGAAGCACTGTTAATATCTGTCATAGAGTGTTTTAAGTATGTAAAAATTTTCAGATCATCCACTGTAGTAAACCATTACCAGGTTGACAGACGGTAAAACTGAGGCCTCATATATAATTGGAACATTTTACTAAAGACCACATAGGACTGCCAACCTGAGCCACACCAGTCAGAGCCTGGAATGCCTCCAAAGTGTCTTCCATCTCTGGAAGAGTTAAGAATTGATTGACTGTCTCCCAGGAATTAGATTAAATTGCTTGCATGCTTCCTTGCATTCTTTTAAAACTTATCATCTAAAATCAACTCCCCTGAGGAAGAGAGACAAGTCAAGAAAGAAAGATGATTCTGTTTAACAAGCTGAGTAGAAGGTCAAGAACACCAAACAGAAAAGGCAGTACAAGTTGAGATATTTTTCTATGGTTCCTAAGAATGATTCCAAGTAGAGACAAGACGATTCCAAAGGCCAATAACAAATGCATTGAAATCTTTTGTCAGGCAGGTTTAGAATCCAGGAGGGATTCTGAATTTGTCACCACACTTTTATGAATTGTAATGCTACCTAATCTTAGAATCCAGACTCAAAGTATTCTGGGAACATCTAGTCAGCAATTTCTGGTTTTGTGTGTCAATTATAATTCTGATTAAACAAAAAATATATGCGGATGCTTATAGTCAACCATTGGCACCAGGACCCCAATGGAGGAATGAGGGAAAGGATTGAAGGAGCTGAAGGAGTTTGCAGGCCCATAGGAAGAACAACAATATCAACCAACCAGACCCCCGAGAGCTCCCAGGTACTAAACCAGCAACCAAAGAATACACATGGAGGGACCCATGGCTCCAGCTACATATGTAGCAGAGGATGGACTTATGTGGCATCAATGGGAGGGGAGGTCCTTGGTCCTATGAAGCCTCGATACCCCAGTATAGGAGAATGGTAGGGCAGTGAGGCTGGAGTGGGTAGGTGGGTGTGGAAGCACCCTCATAGAAGCAGGGGGGAGGTGGGATGGGAAAGGGAGTTTGAGGAGGGAAAACTGGGAAGGATACTATTTGAAATGCAAATAAATAAAATAACCAATAAAAATATAAACATGCTGGAGAGTTCTGTGTTATGCATTACTGCATTACTGCCATGTCTTAGTTTTTACATAGGGTTATTTCACCGGAAATCTAACCAACTCTCCGTCTGTCTATCTATCTATCTATCTATCTGGTTACCTAAAAGTTAGATTGTTTAGTCTGAGTTGATATTTTTTTCTAAACCTAGCAATAACTATTACAATATTGTTTCTGCAAAAACAAATCAAACAAACAAACAAACAAACAACAACCCTTGAAATGCTAAAACCGGTTTCTGTACTAGGATTCAAATTGTCCACCAGGTGAGATTTCCTCACATACCTTCTCTCCTGAGCAATTTATGGCAAAGAGAAAAGCTTTGCTTCCTTTCTCGGATGTGGCATAGTGCACACCAGACACTCATCCTTTGCGCTTTCTTGGCAGATGTTTTAATGACTCTTTCCCTCATATTAATGAAAGGCTAGACTACACCCAGCTATGTAAAACATCCTCACTAAAGTTAAGAACCTCTAGGCAGTTGCAAAACTGGGATGGCATTTACCAAACAAAGCAGAAAGAAACCACAAGCATGCCTAATAAAGACATTGCTTCTATCTGCTGAATGGTTTCCCTTATACCGCTTTATGTACAGCCTTTGTCTTGAGGGCACTAAACCCATTCAAATGCTCTATTTTCCTCTAATTGGTTTTCTGCCACTGGCTTACTAGCAGGTCTCTCTCTCTCTCTCTCTCTCTCTCTCTCTCTCTCTCTCTCTCTCTCTCTCTCTCTCTCACACACACACACACACACACACACACACACACACACACACCCCTCCCCCATGCTTGCTTTAGGTATTTGCCTTGATCCCAGCGTGTCCATCTGTCTCAGAATGTAGGAAAGTCAGGATCCCTAAAAACGCTGGCAGAAATATGCTTATCTGAACCTTCTTGAAATATTTATAAGCCCTGTCAGTTTTGCCTTCTCTTTTCTTTGTGTTCTGTGATATTCAGCACTTTCTACAAAGAATGTAATGAGAAAAGGGTAGGGGGGAGGGTGAAGAAGATCAAAGGAGGTGCTTATCTCCAACGACATGTCCAAACAGGCACTTGCCCCTCTCTAATACGCTCATCTAATTTGTTCAGAAGTCCAAGCCTGGAAGAAAAGCATCTTGAGGAAGTTTCTTTCCATGGGCTGAGCCATCTGCTAATGTAATCCTGTACCAGCAATTTACAAGTAATGGTTTACAGCTGTGAACCCTGGCTTCTGCACTGTTTTGGTCATTTAGTAATTACAACAGTTTCATTAACATTTAAAGGGAATAGTCTGTTCAATATCAATTAGGGGCTATCTGCAACTGTGTAGCTCCGTTTTCATATTTGCATGTGACATTTAATATTCTGCACATAAATTCTTGGTCCTGGAAATGCATTGCCACAGAAGGTCAAAATTAATCCAGAGCCGATTTCTACCTGACTTTACTAAGCTTTGGGAAATATTTCTGCAGAGAACAGGAATATAAAAGGTTATATTGGGGCATTTCTACACATTGAACATTTAAGGACTTTTTCTTACCAGTAAAGTTAAGGTTAAAAGTCTTCCCAGTGACTGCTTCTGTGTTCTGTTCTTGTGCTGTGTTCCAGGGCAGTCTCAATCTTGTCTCATTCAGATCTTCATATCTTAAGTAGAAAGACGACATACATTACTTGCAAATGTTGCACACCCACAGTCAGACTTAACTTTAATATCTGAGAGTGAGAAAGAGCTGTGGATTTCAACACTAAAATAAGAATCGAACATGGGAGAGGGTGGGTAAAGGCATTCTAGAACCATTTGCATCTGAAAGTAAATCTGGTTCTCCCCCTAAGTGTTTGGGCAAAAGTTGGTATCCCAGTTTTAACAAAAGTCTTTGCTGATAACTCAAACTTCATGGTGTGAGAATTTTTCAAGGATTTGGTGGGAAACTTTGGAAAAGAACAAAGTAAGAAAAGTGGAGTCCATTGGGTTGTCATGGGGATAGGCATTCATTCAGAAGGTCTTCTCAGGAGAGAAGATAGATTCAATAGTAGTGGGACAAGCTGGATAATTTCAGTAATAGTGGGCTGAAGACAATGATCTGAATCAGGAGAGTGGGAGCTACTTCTCACTGCTGATCTCAGGATCTGGCCGTGCTCTGAGCTGAGTTGTAAACCATGCATCTTTATCCTGAAGGGAAAAGGACATGAAGTGAAGAAAGAGTGAAGCAGGTGATGAAAGGGATATCCTTGGGCCAGAATTACTGGATTCAGTGAAGATGTGAAGCCCTGGATTGCCTGCTGTGGCAGAGACCACACACTGAGGTATTTTAACAGGTATTGTGTTTGAAACTAGGCACAATGGTGTGTTGTTTAAGCAGCTGGGAGCTTCACTTGTACAGATAAAATGAAAATTAGAAAAAAAATTCCACCTGTCTTAGGACCTTGATATATGAAAAGAAAATACACATACAAGATACACACACACACACACACACACAGAGACACACAGACACACACACACGTTCACACACACAGATAGGAAAGAGGAGGGGAGGGAAATGATTGCTATAAGGGAACAATGGTACTATGGCATATAAAACTCTATATTAGTTATGTGTCTGCAGGTTTGGTGTTCACTGTACATTCTGAAAGAAGGCCTATCCATGAACTAGCTCCTGGAAGATGCACAATGTCTAGCTCTTGAACTATTCTGTCTGATAAGCTATCCAATAAGAAAATGTTCTGAGTAGATGAGTTTTATTTTATCTGATAATGTATATGTCATCTATTCGAAATAGCTGTATTTTATAAATAAATCATTAAGGTTAGTTTCATTCAGTAAACACAAATGACATTATCTCAAAGTTGCATCTAAAACTTGCAATGGTTTTCAATTTATTTAGTGGACTGATCCAGAAGGTAGATACTCACTGGCTCCTGCTTCTGAAATGTATTTTGTGTGTTCATTTGGACTCTAAGTCCAAATTTGCCTGTTCAGCTGGTAGCTAGGAAAAGAACTCATCTATGGCCCGTAGAACATGATATTTCTAAGTCATGAGATTCAAAGGCAAACTGGTAACCAAAATCATATAGCAGCATTTGATTCTGGCTATAATGCAGGCTGTCAATAAGGGCTGTAATGTTGCCAGTAAAGCAAGTACAGGCAACAAACTAATGTTTTGGAGTTTATTGTGAAGTGTCCTTAGTGCTTACTTAGGATATAACTTACAATCTTGAGTTCTGATTGGCATTTTTTTTCCTCCTAAAGTGAGTCACAACAAAATCTTTTTTTCCTTTCTTTCTTTCCTTCTTTCTTTCCTTCTTTCTTTCTTTCTTTCTTTCTTTCTTTCTTTCTTTCTTTCTTTCTTTCTTTCTTTCTTTCTTTCTTTCTTTTCATTTCTTCCTTCCTTCCTTCCTTCCTCCCTCCCTCCCTCCCTCCCTCCCTCCCTTCCTTCCTTCCTTCCTTCCTTCCTTCCTTCCTTCCTTCCTTCCTTCCTTCCTTCCTTTTTGTGAGATGCAGTCTAAGTATTGGCAGGTCACAGGCTTGCTTTGTAGACCAGGGTGGACTCTAACTCAAATTTTAGAGGATAAGCATGCTGTGGTCTATAAAAAACATCTGTGTACTTGCATGTTTGCATGTTCACATGAACAAAGTTCATAAGCTCAATGATAGACTGAATTTATGTGTAATCTAATCATGACTTTGTGTGCTCTTATTTAAGACCTGACTTATTCCTGGCTTTGACTCTGAAGTAAGAACAAAGAGAAAAAGGAATAAAACACACATGCCTCACTATCTACGTCCCCTGACTGGGCTTCATTTCCTAACTTTCCCACCATTTCCCAGTAGCCCATTAAGTTCTTAGTCTAAAAATAGATTAATCTATTGATTTGTTTGTAGTGAGAATTTTGGTTTCTTAAAAATCCCAGTTATGTTATGTGAGTATGTTTTTCTTTTAATCCCAGGTGTGGGATAAGAGGCTGCTGAACAGCAGGTGATTATGATTTGCCTCATGCACTAGCAGTTTACCTTTGGAATTCTGGGATAAATGCAAGAGCCCACAGAAGAAGCAGGTGGCTGCTGTTGCTCTTAATGCTCTGGGTTTCTGGTGTTGCAGTTTGTCACAGGGTCATGAGAAAAGAGCAGAAAGGAAGAAGTTGGAGATATTCTGAAGGTGAAGATTGTACTTGTGTCAAGGAGCCCAATGCCTCTAATCAGCAGCAAGTATGACTCTATTTTGTGGGCTGAAAGAAATCAATGCCCCGAACCTTCTTTCTTTCCTACCTAGTGTCGGGAAATCAGAAGAGAATGGGGTAGAAAAAGGGTTGGAAGAGGTAGAAAGATATGAGAACCCAATAAAATAATAACACAAACATACCCATACAGGTTTGGGCTCTCCTGATCCTGTTACTTAAATAAATGGTCATGACTTCAGTGGGTACACAGTCTTTACAATATGAACATTTGGTGACATATAAGGTCCAAACTGTAACACTAAATAAAAAAGAAAAATAAAAAGAAAATGAGCAATGGCGACACTTTCTTCTATAGTTTATTTTCTACAATACAATATCTCTGGTTAACTATATTCTTGCCTAATAGTCCAACCTCAGTTTACCTAATAATAATTTACTCCAGAGAAAGGGCAATGTGTGATTCTTCTCTGGGAAGATACAATCGTAATATCTTTATGGATTTGAGAAGGTTTATTTGGTTTTAGTTGCTAATTTCATAATTCTTTAGAATAGGCAAGTTTTAAAGAAAGTATTGCTTGTGCTTTGCAATTCTGGGGATCAAGACGAAGTACCCTGTGGTGATAGCCTTTTTGCTGCTGGTGCAGAGCATCATCTAGCAAGAGGCAAGGGGTGTGCATATATTGCTTCTGCTCTTTTATGAAATACAACTTATATTACTCACATGATATATTTAGTTTATTCTAAGGATAATGCTTTAAATGACCTAAGACCCAGACAGCTGGCTACAATTTTAAAGATTCCCCTACTACAAGACACTAGAAACCATGATTCCAGCACATCAAACCTTAGTGGACAAACCACGTCTAAATTGCAGCAAAGTATTTGCTGTTTTTATTTTGTATGGAATTCAATTGTAACAAATGACAAAATTAATAGTAATATGTAATATTTGTGCTATTAATAAATTGGTCAAGATGGGTTTGACTTAGTTGTGACAATTCTACAAATTTCAGAGGTGTAAGAAATGAAGCTGCTGTGTTTGATCATCAAAACCTTCTGTGAGTCCTGGGCAGCCACTTTCAACTGTATCTGGGGAATCCTTTAATCACGTTCTCCCTGTATCTCAACTTAGGGATCTTTCTATAGTCAACAATGAGGAGGAAGAAATGGCCAGAGTTTCAGTATTTACCCTTAAATACTTTAGATCCAAGTGTTATCTTTGTTAATATAATAACTAAAGACCATCAATGGCTAAGCTCGAGAGGTACCCTATCTCCAGATGGATTGCTAACTTTCAATTTCACCTCAAGAATTTCAGAGCTCTGCAAATATTAGCAAGTAGCTGCAATGCTGACTGAAGCTTGCTGCCAATGTTTGGGACTATGTACTGTCAGACAAGCAGTATTCAAATTCAAATTCTATTCAAATTCACATGACTTTTTTATTACTATTATTAAAGTCTAAGAATTCTCACAGAAATGGGAAATTTGATTTTACTATTTTCGATCTAGAAGACACAGAAAATTTTTTTAAAGAGGGAAGTGTAGAATCAAATGAATACTTGATCTAGTTCTCACAATACTGATGAAGTACCAACTTATGATGATAAAAGTTATCAATCACTTTTGTCTTGATGCAAATCAACTTTGATTACACTTGGAGCCAATGTTTCATTAAATAAAATCAATAAGAATGATACAGATCTATATAAAAAGAGAAGAGAAAACAAGTACTATTTTACATGATTTTGAGTCTCATAATACTTATGAACAATACTTATGAACAATAATTATGAGAAAACAGGTACTCAAAATGGCGAGAAATAGCAAAAAGTGTTTAAAACCTTTCTTCAAGGGTAAAAGCTTTTCTTATCAAATCTTCTGCTTACAGTTCCTTATTGTCTTTGGTTTCCCACAGCCTTTGGGGATAGCATCTTCTGGTGATTTACCCAATTCATCACTGATTTGTCCCTCAATTTGTTGAATGAGCTGAACTCAACTAGAATATCTTGAAAATATAAGTTCCAGGCTGCCAGTGTAATACTTGCATTTGAAAATCTGGTAAAGACCTTCCTCCAACTCCTCCATCTGGGACCTCACTCTCAGTCCAGCGGTTACTGTTATGTGAAACTAGGGCGTTCTGAACTTTTGGGCTAATATCCGCTTATCAGTGAGTACATACCATGATCCTTCTTTTGTGACTGAGTTAC
>CM052702.1:1654675-1812731 GCA_028551405.1 Uromys caudimaculatus
ATGGACATAATACTACCTGAGGACCCAGCTATACCTCTCCTGGGCATATACCCAGAAGATGCTCCAACATGTAATAAAGACACATGCTCCACTATGTTCATAGCAGCCATATTTATAATAGCCAGAAGCTGGAATCAACCAAGATGTCCCTCATCAGAGGAACGGATACAGAAAATGTGGTACATTTACGCAATGGAGTTCTACTCAGCTATTAAAAACAATGACTTAATGAAATTTTCAGGCAAATGGATGAAACTTGAAAATATCATCCTGAGTGAGGTAACTCAATCACAAAAGAAAAAACAAGGTATGTACTTGCTGATAAGTGGATATTAGCCCAAAAGTTGGGAATACCCAAGTGTCACTTTACAGTAACCACTGGACTGAGAGTGAGGTCCCAGATGGAGGAGTGGGAGAAGGGACTCAAGGACCTGAGGGAGTTTGCAGCCCCATGGAGGGAGCAACAGTGTCAACTGGCCTGACCCCTTCCCCCCTCATCCTCCTGGATGCTGGACCACCAACCAAAGAATACACATCGAGGGACCTATGGTTCGGACTACATATGTGGCAGAGGAGGGCCTTGTTGGCCATCAGGGGGAGGAGAGGACCTTGGGCCAGAGGGTGTTAAAGGCCCCAGTAAAGGGGAATGTGAAGGTGGGAATACGAGAGTGGGTGGGCGGGTGGGTGGGATGTAGAATACCCTCATAGAGGCTGAAAGGGGGAGGGGATTGGGGGGTTTCCAAAGAGGAGACCTAGAATGGGGGAAACATTGGAAATGTAAATAAAGTATCTAAAAAAAAAAAAAAAAGTATGACTCAAAAGTTTTCCTGTGAGAAAATAGGGATTGTCTCTGATATCATTAACATAATCTATTTGTAAATAGAAGTGATTCTTACCAGAGAAGGGTAATTCCTAAAAGAAATATTGTGTCAAAATATCAACTTTTCCAATGAAAATACACTTAAAAAAACTATAAAATAAATGTCAAAGTCTCTATGTTAATGAAGTTTATGAATTGTTGAAGCTCTAATTTTAATTCATGACATAGGATAATGATAATATCTGGCCATGTTTAGTATCTAGGAGACTGTCTTTTGTATTTAGATATTTGCTGATCCTCACAATAATTTTATAATCAGAGCAAATGACCACTGATACAGCAGCTATCATCAACTGTCTGTGTCATTATATGAAATGATACAAAGACAAATATTATTTGTCTTAGTCAATCTTAATGAGAAGGAATAAAATAGTACATTATTTGGAAAAGCTGGTAGTAGGTGAAAGGAAGGATGGCCCAGGATAGCCCAAGACCAAGTTCTCAGCACAAAGGAGATTTATTTGCTCCAGAGGGAGGAAGGTCAGGGGAAAAAGAGAAAGAGACAGGAGATAGAAGATGAAGGAGAAAGAGAAAAGTAACAGGTAGACAGGGAAGGAATACTTGTCCCAAGAGGAACAAATGACTGCCTTTGAATAGAATGCAGATAGTCTTGTATCATAGATAAATAACAGTTTGTAAATGGAAGGGGCAGCCCTGTATTAGTATGAGATGAATCATTTTGATTGGAAATGTTAATTAGGGTAACCAAAAGAGGGCTTTGATTGCTGGACCCCAAATTCTTTGAGAGCTGGATTTGTGTAGTCAGCCTCAGGAGGAGGAAGTGGCCAAATAAGGGAAATAAGCCTTGTCTGCTAAGTGTGGGAATATAATCTAACCTTTTAGCAAGATAGAGAGAATCAGGCAGTACAGTACATGTTTACCATGATCTCTCCTGCTAGAACCTTTCAGTAGGTACATATAATTATATCCAAGAGCTATCAATTCCCCATAGCTATGCCTAAGCCCATGCAGAAAATGGCATGAGGGAATGTGTTTACAGTGGCATTATTTGTAGTGACCTAAAATCTTAAAGAACCCTCATGTCTCTAATTACTTTCACAAATAAATTAACAATGGTGATGCACACAATTCAGTAACAAAAATGGGTGAAAAATGTTGCTACACAGAAAACTTGAGCAAATTTCACAAAAATATAATGATAAATCAGAAACCCAGAAATTGACATAACTCACAAAGATAGAATGGAATTTCAATGAGTAAGTAAATTGGATAGAAGTCTGGGAAATTAAACAAAGAGAAAAGCAATGTTCTGAGTTACAATTTAACAAAAGATGCACTTTTAATAGTCTCTTTCTTGTGGAAGAAGAAAAAAGGAGAAGTAGAAGAGGAACAATGAAACTCACTGCCCTTTCTTTTCTGATCATACCACTGACAGCTCTCTCAACAGTATTATGGAAAAAGAAGGTCCATTAGAATGCAGCACCAACTTTTTATTCTTTATTGTAGATAGGCATAGTTTTCATTACATGATATTAATAAATAAACGTAAATAAAACATTTGGCTTACTTTTGTATCATAGAGATTTGAGTATGAGAAACACATTAGACATGTCATGCTAGTATAAATATACCTGGAAGACTCCTGTAGTAAGGTGCCACTGTAGACCCTGTACCTCAGAGGAAGCTGTCTTACTATGAATCATTTATTTTTACTTTTTGACATGGAATATGATGAACTTTAAGGTAATAGAAAAATGCCAAAAGTCAAGGCTCCATGACTTAGGAGAATACAAATTGTACTTCTGTGTTGTCATTATAGTTATGATGAAAATCATTCAATAAATCAGATATTTCAAGTCCTATCAGATCATCACACATTGATTTAGAAACACTGTAGTATGCTTGATGCATATTTTGTCAGCAAATATTTCTGATTCAAGAAAGTATTGAAGAATGGAGAAATGCTAGATTCATCTTGAGGATAGTGACATTTGCACAGAATGATTGGCCTTTGAAAATTATTTTATATACCAGAGGAAACATTTTACTTATAACTAAGCATTGTACAGAAATGAATCTATATAAAAAACAATTCTCATGAAAAAAAGCAATCCACGAAAATTTCAGACAAAATCCCGAGAGCACATGAAACAAATAGAAAACTGGGCAAGTGCAATTACACCAATCTAAAGTTATAATACAGCAACATAAGTAATAACCATTGTGAAGACAACATACACAATAGAAGAACATATTTTGCAAGCTGAATGTCTGGCATTAAGTTAATATCTAGAATATAAGGAAGCAGTAGTGAAAGAAAAAGAGTCAAATAAACAGTGAGCAATAGATTTGAGAATACACATTTCTCAAATGCAGGCACACTCATAGCAGACAGATATTTAAAAATGCTTAGCATCACTTATCTTTAAAATCATCAAAAAATAATATGTTACCCTAGTAAAAATGGCTTATGTTTGATATATTTGCATGTTAGCCATTATTTTCTTTCTATAAACATTAATTCAAAAAGGCATGGTCCATTGGAAATCAATTTGGCAAAAGTCACATGAACTCTAGAATCCTCATATTGAAAACTATTTCTGTTTGATTTCAAAGTTCATTCCTTTTTAATTGATAAAAGTTTCTCTTACAAATAAATAATAATAATAATAATAATAATAATAATAATAATAATAATAATAATAATAGTAACTCCTACGCTGTCCAGGGACACTAACATGTCCTTCCTGTTTCTTCTCTCCTGAAAGAGCAATCAATAACCAGCATGACAAGCATCTGTTAGAATGGTTGACTCCGCTTTTCTAATGTTTTATTAAAGGAATCCAGGAATCCAAATGAGTAGATTTCAAGTGACATGGAGTAGTTGTGGAGTAGTTTGCTTAAACCAAAGGAAACTAATCTAAAGGAAAGAGTATCAGAAAATCATATATAGAATGTTATGATCATAAGTGATTTCAATTTTAAACATCACTGAGTAGTCATGTCTTTGAAAATAACTATGTATACTTATCTACTCAAACATAAAATTCTCCTGAAAAACCAATTTAGGATTGGTTTTAAGAATATATGGGGATATATAATTTTCCTTGTGATCTAATATCTTTCCAAACAACTACAGAATTGTTAGCTTAAACCACAGTTCAGACTCATACAGTATAGTATATATTGTTATAATATAATATACTAATATATATTATATATTATATCGATTTAATACAGTGTTACTTTTCATCAAAGAAGAAAATTTCAGCAATTCATTACTAATTTCCAAAGTCAATATTTAGAGGTCTCAATACACATGAAGTCAACTATGAATAAATTATCTTCTATCTATTGTTAGATTATTATCTGACTACTTTTGCCTAAAATATAAAAATGAACACCTTCAAAGAAGAAATTCACAGATAATTAATATATGAGAAAAAATTCTACATTGTCACATTTGCCCTGGTCTTCCCATAGAGCATATCTTGAATTTCTCTGCTTATATTCAGAGATTTTCTCTCTGAGGTGGAGGTGAGATAAAAGCATAGATAAGTTCAGCAAGTAGTCACATATGACTCTAGATCATTGCAGAGTTGTTGACACTAGTCCAGAAATTTGGGTTAATTCACCTATTCATCTATTAGTTCTATAGATAGACTTCCACAGCTGGGCCAAATTGCTTCCAGTTTCATTTGAGTATTGTTGAGCTCATCACCAAGGCTCCTTTGGATTGCTGTGATCTATATTCCTTGTGGCTCCAACTTTGCATTTTTTTTCCTGACTTTAAATTTCCTTTTACTTTTTTTCTCTTTTTTTGATAAGTGGGATTAGTGGTAAACTCTTTTGTTCTTTTTTTCCATTTCTTTCTCCTTTATTTTTCACTCCAAAATTTATCCCCCTAAAAAGCCACTTATAATTTCCAATTCAGGACTAAAGTTTTCAATTTACAGTAATTATATTTTATTATTATATTCCAGACATGTTTGGAATACCTCTGCATACCTATGGATGATTGGCATTCAGTGTATCACAGCTCCTGCCACATTCCCAAGTGATATCCCATGGTCCCTCCAATGTACCCTCCCTGGCCTCCTCTAGAAGGGGTAAGTCTTAGGATATACAAAATGGTTTTCAAAACAGTGTTGTTATTATTAGCAAAGAATGCTGAGATCTTTTAGTAATGAACAAATTTTGTTGAAATGTATATTAACCAAGAAAGAATTGATTCATTGTACTTTCTAAATAATACTTCTCATTTAAAAGTAAACATGATTATCTCTTTACTAATATATTTGGAAATTGTACAGGACAAAAAAGAAACTATTCTATGGGTCTTTGGGCTCAAACCTCCTCATGTTTATAGGCGACTGTCTTTGACAGTCCTGTTTATGACATTTGTTCTTTTTCTTTTTCTCTTTCTTTTTTTATGTTTTTTTCAATTTTTTTTGGTTGTTTTATTTATTTACATTTGAAATGTTATCCCCCTTCCCAGTTTCACCTCCACAAACCCCCTATCTCCTCCTCCGCCCCTGCCTCTATGAAGGTGCTCCCCCACCTGCCCACCCACTCCTGCCTCAGCAGCCTAGCATTCCCGTATGCTTGGTCATCAAGCCTCCACTGGACCAAGGGCTCCCATCCCAGTGATGCCAGATAAGGCAATCCTCTGCTACATATGCAGCTGGAGCCATAGGTCCCTCCATGTGTACTCTTTGGTTGGTGGTTTAGTCCCTGGAGCTTTGGGGGTCTGGTTGGTTGATATTGTTGTTCTTCCTATGAGGTTGCAAACCCCTTCAGCTCCTACAGTCCTTGCCCGGACTTCCCCGTTGGGGTCTCCACGCTCAGTCTAATGTTCGGCTGTGTAAATCCGCATCTATATTGGTCAGGATCTGGCAGAGCCTCTCCTGGGACAGCTATATCAGGCTTCTGTCAGCAAGCACTTCTTGGCATCATCAATAGTATCTGGGTTTGGTGTCTACATGTGCTATGGATCCCCAGGTAAGGTAGTCTCTGGATGTCCTTTCCTTCAGTCTCTTTGTTCCTGTAATTACTTTCCTCAGGAGCAATTCTGGGATAAAACTTTGGAGAGTGGTGGGTGACCCCATCCTTCAACCAGGAGGCCATGCCTAACCTCTGGATATGGTCTCCACAGGTTCTCCATCCCCTTTGTTGGGCATTTCAGCTAATCTCATCCCTGTTTGGTCCTGGGAACCACTTGCTTTCCTGGCATCTGGGACTTTCTGGTGGCTACTCCCACTTTCCTATTCCCCACTGCTACACACCTCTGTTCAAATCCCTGACCCTTTATACATCTCCTCCATCTCCTCCCATACCTGAATCTTCCCTTCTCTTTCCCCTCCCCCTCTTCTCTTCCTCCCAAGTCCCTCCCACTCTCTACATCACTTGATTATTTTCTTCTCCCTTCTAAGTAGGACTGAAGCATCCACTCTTTGGTCTTCCTTCCTCTTGAGCTTCATGTGGTCCTTGAATTGTATTGTATCCTGTTCTTCTTTCTCCCCTTATTCCTCATTCCTCATTATTAGGATCTTCCTATATAGGTCATTTGTGCCTTGAACTCACAAGCCTCTTTTGTCAGGCCCTCTACTTCTAATTGCAGGCTTGTGCCTCATTCTTCATATAATTCACCCACTTTATCAGCCCATCCTGTCATAGCTTTCATAATTTACCAGGAATTAACAGTTAAGATTTACAGATTACTTTTCCAAAGCTACAGAGGATTGATTGACTGTAATATTTTAACTTTTAATGATAAGATGATTTCATTAACATGAATGTTGAAGCTTTCCTGTTGTCTATGCTATCTGAATTCTGTTATATTGATTTTTCAGCTTTCAACACAAGCCAGGAATTGAGATATCATTGGAAGGATTTTCAAAATTTAAATTTAGTCTTATTCCAAACTAACTGACCATCTCCTGGTCACTTTAGCTCTATTGGAGATCAATCAGAAGCTTTTGACTCATCTTAAGCAGTAGCTGTGATGCTGTGATGCTGCTTGCTGCTGCTCTGAAGCCTTTTCTTTTGGAAAGTAAGCACCAGGGAGCAGGTGTTTTATTTCTTATTCTCTACAACTTCTTCAATACCTGCTTTAATTATTATTGGTTGGAAGAAATGGGTCTCAAAACCTGAAAATAGCATTGGAATACACACACACAAACACACACACACACACACACACACACACACACACACACACACACACACACTGAGAGAGAGAGAGAGAGAGAGAGAGAGAGAGAGAGAGCGCACATGTATACCTTTTCTTCTGCACAATTTGCTACTGAAAAAAATAACAAATATAAAATATTTTGTGGTATATACTTTTAGATTACTTGGTGGTTTGCAGTTTTTATATTTCCATATTACAGTAAATTCTCCTTTCTTGTAAATACTCAAGAACCAAGCTTACCAACTATATAACATTTTCAATTTTTGTTGAATCCTTTGTAACACCATTTCTGTGTCTTTTCACTACTCACTTGTGTTGGAATGTTTTCAAATGCAATAGTCACTTATGTTTGATAGTTGCTTTTTAAAAAATGTTTTTCACGTGCATAACTGTGCCCTATTAGGTGAGGAGTTTTTAAGAGAGCTAGATTCATGCTCTGTAAATTCGTGTGTTGTGGAACTACACTAGGTTAAATGTTTGGGTGCAGAGTTAACTGTGACTTTTGAAACAAAATACAGCCTGATCTTTTGAAACAAAATACAGACCTTTTAAGTCTGACTTCAGGTTGCTAGCCAGAAATTTAGGCTTATTGTAACAGCTCTGCAATAACTATGCAAATAATATACACTCCAATATCTTTCTTTTAAAACATAAAGGATTTTAAATTAATTTTATCAGAGAAAGCACACATCTATTCTAATGATACATATACAGACAAAAGCACACACAACAGAAAACAAGTGTTGGCAAGAATTTAGTTTCTTGTAGGAAGGGTGTAACTGTGGTATTAAAGTGAAAACAATATAGTGTTTTCTTGGTTTTCTTTTTGTTTTGCTTTGTTTTTTAGAGTTATATGCTACAGACATTCCCTTAAAAATCTTTAAAGAAATAAAATGTGGGTCTCAAAGTGATATTTGTAGCTTCTTTGCTCACCAAAGGTAGAAGCAATCCAAGTGCCTAGCATCAGCTAAATTAAATTGTCATGTATTTATTATGTACCTCAACAAGAAAGGGGACTGTGACTCAAGTCACACTGCGAATGAATGTTCAGTACATCTTACCAAGTGAGATAAGGCAGCCAAACAAGAAGGAACAAAAAGGTAGTGTAATTCATAGTGAGAGAATAGAGTGGTGGCTGCTCAGTCCTAGGCAAAGGAGTAAGGAGTGACTGCAAGATAAAGGAGATCAAAAGAAGATGTGATTCTTGTACATAGATACAGTAACTCAGAACTGTATACTTAGCAATGGTTAATACCATACATTTTGGATTATATGTAACTTACAGGAAGTAAAAACAGTTTTGAAATGTTTTGTGGAGATTTTATTTTTCTAGAATATTTTTACAAGTCTAGAAGCCACTAGCTTCTTTCAGAATCTCTCTCAGTTGAGTAACCTTTCTCCTGGGGAACAGTTTAGCTCTTGGCAGTTTCTCAGCCTTCATTACCCATGTCCTCGACTTCTTACTTCCAACTGACACAATTGACTTCTAAGATTTTGCACCATGATTAAAATTGTTCATGAATGAAGAGTTATGAATACTTCTAAATCTTTGCTTCCACATCTGAAGATGAGTCTTTGTTTCCCTTTTTCCACTTGGACAGACACATTCCCTGCCCCTCAGCCTGGTTACCAACCATGGCTACTGTCCTGGATGTTAATCTAGTATCTTAAAGCATGAGATACTCTGTTCTTTTGTTCCCCTTGCACATTCAGTTCCCCTGAGTTGTGTTCAGCTGTCAGCCTCAGCAATGAGCAGCCACTATTCCCCATGTTATTAGGGAGCCCCTGGAGCGTCTGCCCAGCGCTCACATTGACAGCTGAACTCACAGGAGCAGCTGGCTCAGTGGGGGAAAGAGGCATCAGAGAGAGCAATTCACTGCAGTATGTTTATAACTTGGCCCCTGAAAGCAGGGGTGGCAGTATTCAAATAGGAGAGGGTAAAAAGACAGTTTATCCTAATTAAAAAGGTAATTAAGCCACACACACCAAAGAATTTAAATCAGTGCTCTTAGCTTTTATGACAGGTATGATGATTTAACTACACAGAAACCTTTTCGGAACAACAAATATTGCTTCTTTAGCTCTGTGAATGGCCAAGTATTGATGGCAATTGGCACGGGCCTCTAAAAAGAGTGTCTGCCATACGTAAAGATCTCATTCAAAGGAAAATATAATTGGCATCCAGTCTTGACCATCCAGGTTCATACTGTTGTCAGATCACTGGTACCATTGATCCTCATGCTTAGTCTTGATACAGACTGTCCCTACTGAGCTGAGCCTCACCTGGAACATCTCTTTAGCTTCTTGACTCCATTTTCTTCTGCCAGTGTTAACTTCTAATATGTCTCGGTTTTTAGTAGTCCTTTTTCTCCAGATTTATTGTAATTCTATGAAAATTTATGTATTTTTGTCTTTCCAAGAGTGAATATAAAAATATAGAGGTGACATGTATGTAAATTGTTAGCTCGTGGACCTAATGTGTTAAGAACAGATCTCATCCCAGAAAAATAAGGCCAGACTTGTCCTAAAGAGATCACAGAAATTTGGAAACAAATGTTCCTCTTCTGAATGAACAACTTTCATACCTATCAGACATTGACTTTGATCAATTGTTAGGCTTTTCATCATTTCTGGGAATCAGAATAAAACCAACCTTTCTCTGTCTCTCTCTGTCTCTGTGTGTGTATCTTACTGAATCTATCTTCCTCTCCCTCTCCTTCTCCCCCGCTCTCTCTCCCCAAAA
Organism: Uromys caudimaculatus; assembly: GCA_028551405.1. NCBI lineage: Eukaryota > Metazoa > Chordata > Mammalia > Rodentia > Muridae > Uromys > Uromys caudimaculatus. The sequence continues at coordinate 1,664,453 of CM052702.1, forward strand.
ACCTTAGATATAAAAAATTCCAAATTTTTGTGTTATCAGAGAAAAGAGTAATTATACAAGGTCTTCCAATTATCTACAAGTGTATATATCAAATACATATATATGTATCCATATATATGCAAATCCAAAGTTAAATCTTTTTCTTCCTTATGGCATTTAGGTTTTGTCCCCTCTGCAAACAGCAAATTAGTCCATATTGAAACATTTTTCCTAGGGTACATATCAATTAATCATAGCACAGCCTTGTTTTATATTCCTTTTTAAAAATTTTATTTATTTTTTGAGGATTTCATACACTTATTTTGATCTGTTCCCTCCCCTAACCCCTTTTAGTTCTTCTTTTACTCCCTCCCAACCCAATAGCCTTTCTCTCTCTAAGAAATAAATAAAACTCTAAACAAGATAAAACAAACAAAAAAGGAAAACAGAAAATCAGAGTCCACTTTATGTTAGTTATCTGTAAATGTCATCTTCATTTCACCAGATGAAAGGATAGAATGAGAGCAGTACCCAAGCTGTGTGAATACATGGCTTGGGCTGACCCCAGAGCATTTCTTTCTCTCTTCTAACTATCTAGGCCTAGGACTGGAAGCTTCTATCCTCCATACAATCTAGTCTTCCAACCTGACTGATTCTATCTGGATTCTCTCAGCTTCTGCCTGAACTGCTTTGCTTGGCTTCATACAACATTTGGTAATATGTTCTCATCTTCTGGCTCCTTCTCATTCTCTAGCTCCTTCTCCCTCACCCATGTCTAGCTTGTTCTCTCTGTCACCTGTCTCTGTAAAACACTCCTGGTCAAACTGTCTTACTCATACCACAGACCAACATTCTATCACTGCTCTTAAGCAGCCTCTCTCTCCTGTGCTGCTCTTGTATGAGTTGGACATATCCTTTCTCTGACTCATTTTGTCAAATCTCTCTTTGATTCAACACTTTGTCTGCCCCTCAATTAGACATCACTTTCAAGCATGACTACTTCATTCTAAAACCTAATCTTGCCTTCATTGACAGGAATTAAAGGTATGTACTAAGAGTGTGCTTGTATTCTAGCCAGATCCTACTGCAATCCAGAGAATGCCTATATTTTAGCCAGATCACAGAGACCTAGAAGATCTTTGGATATTAGCTAGAGCAGCCACTTTACTGGATTAAAATTACTTTACAGATATTTGCTCATAGGCAGATGACTTTCTTTGGAGTATGATTGATATACCTACTGTCATTCCATTGGAGGAAACTGAGTTTCCCTCTCGTAGCAGGTATCAGTTGCAATTAACTTCTTGCTTAGTGTGATTTTGAGCTGACTGGCCCATGTTATAATTTTGTCTGGCTTAAACTTGTGCAAGTTTTATAAATCCCATCAAATCTTTGTTAAGTCATAAGTGCATCAGTTCTCTTATATCTGTAAAACTACTTCCATGGAGTCATCTATCACCTTTGGCTCTTACAATCTTTCTTACTCCACTTCCTCATAGATGCCTGAGCTTTAGAGGAAAGTATGATAAAAAATAAATAAATAAATAAACAAAAACCAACAAACATCATCATCAACAACAAAAAATCCCAACCAAGCAAACAAACAAAACCATCTTAATTATGTCTGAGTATTTCAATGTTTTTCACTCTCTGCATTCTGTCCAGTTGTGAGTCTCTATGGTGATTACCATCTAATACAAAAAGTATCTTTTTTTGATGTGGGTTGAACAATGTTCTGATCTATGAGTATAGTATTGTCTTAGGTTACTCCTATAAAATTTATGTCACTATTGCATCCGTGGCTATAATCTTGCAAGGAAGTATTTTGCCATGTTCATAGTTGGGTAAGATTTCTGACTTCTTTTCTGTTTCAGTAGTTTGTAAAGTAATTCATAGTCCTAAAAGCACTGTGATATGAACTAGTCCATATTGTGAGACATTTTTAGGTGAGTACCAACCTAACTTTTCCTTGCTGTATGCCATTAGCATATAGAACTAACCTATAAAATCTTACCATGATATTCACGAGTTTTTCTGACACTAATGGTATTAGAAATGGCCTGTGATGTTTGGGGGTAGTGTACGGGATCCCTTTGATGAAAAATGGAAAAAAAAGTCTATTCCTAGTATAAAAGAGGTTTTGGTTTTTTTGTTTGTTTGTTTGTTTGTTTTGGTAGCATATGATATCTATTTAGGGTACTGTTTCCCCCATTACATAATAACTTCATTTAAATTTATCCTGTATGCATATATTTTAGAAGCCTCTATTACCAAGTTTCCATATGGATTTTCTGAAGGCCTTTTATGTTATTTAGGGCTATTTATCCTCCCCAAAACTCCTTCTCTACCTACTGTTTTATTTTCCTCTGTATTTCATCTTCCTATTATATTTTCCAATTATTTAATATAGATCATTATTTATTAATATTACTTTTACAACAAAAGCACAAAATATGACACCTGAACTAGTTTATCTAATTAGATAAATACACATTTTCTTTGTAGGCCTATTACACTCTTGTTGCACCCAAGAACACTAGATGACTTTAGTACCATTTAAAAAGCTGTTTGGAGTTGGAAGCTCACTACAAACAAAAATTTGCATAAAATATTGTACTAAATGAATAAATAAGAGGATAAAAGTTGTTAGGACTCTTAAATTTCCAACATGACACAATGTAGAATTATCTGGGAATAGAATCTCAAGGAAGGATTGTCTAAAACAAGAGTGTGTTTGTGAGGATATATCTTGATAATTTGAGATAGACAGATATATCTACTGTGGATGGAACATTTCTCTAAGCAGAAGATACTGAACTTGACTGGAGATATCAACTTGCTTCAACTTCCTGCCACCTTGACTTTCCTTATCCAATAGACTATAATTTGGAATTGTGAGCTAAAATATGTCCTTTTTTTTCTCAATGTGCTTTGTTTAATGTATTCTATCTTCAGGACAGAACCATGTCTATCTGCTTGATGCTGTGATTCCCACAATAATGAAAATGGACTAAACCAGTGAACATGTAAATAAGCGCAAAATAGATGCTTCTCCTTTATAAGAGTTGCCCTGGTCATGCTGTCTCTTCACAACAACAGAAACCCTAAATAAGACAGAAGTTAATTGTAGAAACTGGGGACTTTCTGTAATAGGCCTGTCTATACTTTTGTTTTGAGGAATGTGAACTTTTTGACTTTGGATTAGAAAATCAGTTGAAAGCTTTAAGTGGGACTTAATGGGCCATCTGTGTGGCTTTGTTAGAGGAATTATGTCACTAGAAGTTGGGCTTTGAGGTCTTAGAAGTGCAGCCTGACCTGTAACTCTCAGTTACCTCTCCAGCCCCATGTGTGTCTGCTTGATGCCATTTTCCCCACCATGATGATCATGCACTAAACTTCAGACACTGGAATCCAGCTCCAATTAAATGTTCTTCTTTATTCTTGTTGCTCTGGTAATGGTGTCTCTTCACAGCAATAGAAACCCCAACTACGAGGCTGTAAGAGACAGAGTACCAAGAGCCGTGATGCTGCTTCAAGAATGCATTTATATATATATATATATATATATATATATATATATATATATATATATATATATATATATATATGACAAGGAAACTGACCCCAGGAAATCTCAGATATCTAAACAATACCGGAAAAAATGGCAACATTAGATGACATGCTGGAATGGAGGAATGAATGGAGGAAATCTCACAAATTCTGCCCCCAGATGAAGAGTTATTGACAGCTAATGGTGATTGAGAGAGAGAGAGAGAGAGAGAGAGAGAGAGAGAGAGAGAGAGAGAGAGAGTTAGCTTTTTTCCACACAATGAAGACCCCAATAGGAATCCAATCCCAGGTCACTTCTAAATACATACACAAATAGAAACTCTAAATGGACACAGCAGGTTGGTTTTTATAAATTTATGTAGTGTGTGTGTGTGAGTGTGTGTAAGAATATCTGCGTGTGATTGTGTGTGTGTGTGTGTGTTTGTAAGCATTACTGTGTTTGATTGTGTGTGTGTGTATAACAATAATAACTGAAGAGTAAAAGGCCATGCATTTCAGAGCAAGTGAGGGGAACTAGGAGATTTAGAGGGAGGAGAGGTACCGGGGAAATGGTATAAATACTGTACTCATATATGAAGTTCTAAAAAATTAAGAAAAATAAAAATAGGTTACTTTAGCTAAAAGATTGTTGTTCAGTTGACTTTTTCATTTGAAAATTATTGTTTAAATTTTCTTGAAATTTAATTTACAAATGACACCAATAGTTTAACAGAAACAAAGAGCCATACTTCCATTTGGAATATTTTTCTCTTTTGCATACAAGACTTCATAACAAAGAGAAGAGGGGTGGAGAAGCATGCGCGCACACACACACACACACACACACACACACACACATACACACATACATACACACAAACACACACACACACACAAAGAGAGGGGGCCACGGAGGCAGGCTTGAGAGTTTTTTGTTGTTTTCTTTTCTTTCTTTTCTTTCTTTCTTTCTTTCTTTCTTTCTTTCTTTCTTTCTTTCTTTCTTTCTTTCTTTCTTTCTTTTTCTGTGCTTCTCAAGCCTAATGAGTGTGAAGGTTCCTGAGTTCATGAGTTCTTCTAATTGTGTGGGTCCAGGGTATGCCGATGAGCAGTTCTCAGATGCTCAGGTGTTCTGTGCATTTGTCAGATGGAAAATGATCATTAATAAAGAACCTGAAAATCTTGAAGCAGAGCAATCAAACAAATATGATGCTTCAATTACATGTATAATAAGAAAGTCAGAGACTTCCAACTGCTAACAAATACAAGTTTTCAAATGCAACATTAGTGAATGCTTAAATACAGCAAAATGTCAAGCTGGTATACGAACGTATCCTTGCCTTCCTACTGTGGATTTTAGAAAGGAATAAATGATGAGCAAGGCTGTACTGTATGTAGCATTGCACAGTAAGAAAATACATAGTCCCAGTGTTACCCGAGACTTAATAGGGAGGAAAGAGAGAAAGAAACATTTAGACACAGATGTGCAGAAGGACTCAAGCAGAGAGTGTGAAGAGGGGTAAAAATGTATCACATCACACTCTTCCATAGGAAAGAAAATGAATTCCTCAACAGTCTCAAAAGAGTCACCCTGGAACCATAATTGGAATGCCATGTCCAGTCCAGCTTGCAGCTGACCTCCTTACAGCAAAGTACTGTCCTGGGACTCTGGGACTCTGGGACTGCCTGTCCGCCGTGATTCACTTTATCCTCACTCACAGGGACTTCAGGTCTGTCTGTCCCTACTTCATGGAGAGGAAGAAAGTGTATTCAACTTTTCTATGGATATCTGTATCCATAGGCAGCTTTCATATTATGGAGCCAATCTTTCTATATATCAGTTGAACATAATTATTTCTTTATTAAGAAATCAATATGATATTTATTAGAATTTACATCTATTCCTATTTTTGCTTCATGCTGTACTTTCAGCATAAAAATACTGAAAACTTATAAATGTTATTTGTGCTTTCCTTTGATACACTTTTTTTGTGAAATATTTTCTGAACTCTGAGACAGACACAATGATTAATAAAGCCTCTGGCAAATTTTATAATATTATACTGCTCTATTATCCTCTTTGAAGAAAAACCTATGTTTACCTGTTATTCATCATTGGACAAATATTTACCAAGTGCCTATTTGACATAAGATGATATAAGCGTGATTTGTAAATTATTCATAGTAAACATTTTTATAGGCTATAAAAAGCCATAAAATAAGCACTGTTCACACAAACGTTTATCTTCTTTTGGAAAATCAAATTACTACCCAGCAAACTCAGTGAGGCTTTCGCATATAATTGCTTGTGTGTAATGCTTTCTAAACTGTGATGTTATGTTTTCTAGAAACATAATCTTTTTCTTTCAACTTTCCATGTTTCCTTACTTTTCTTTGTGATCTGTAGTGATATTTATTTCATGCTAATACAGATAACTATTTATAAACACATTTCTCTATTTTCCTGAGGTTATAAGGATTTGCTTTGTATTTTTTGTTTTGTTTTTATTTTTACTTTTATCCATATGTATATTTCAATGTACTCATTATTCAAATTAAACTAATTGAACATTAAAAAGCCAAACCCTTCAAAGAAAGTCTGCTATAAACTTACCACTCTTACCAGGCGTTGCTACTTCAGGACCGTGCACCTTATTATACTGCATATAGTCACTGAAAGTGTTAAATATCCACTTTATATTTACAGAGAAAAATTAATTGGCTAAATAGCATATACATTGTTCTATACACTTTAATCTTAAAGGCAGCTTAAAATGACTAATAGCTAAACTAAGTCAATGGTTTTATTATGTATTTGGTAAATAAAAATAAGTTCATATTTTGTTCATCATCATTTTTGCAGTAGATAATTACAAGCAGGAATGTATTTTACTTAGTGAAGCATAGCAACTTAGATTATGATTTGGGGAGACTTTAGGATGAATTTTCATGGATTACATTTTTATTTTCCCTTTAGTTTATCTCTAACTGTAATCTAATCTGATTACAATAAGATTTTACTTCCAGAATTCTTAGAAAGAGCTAAGATATATCCAATGAGCTAACCCCCCCCCCCCCCCAAACATCATAGGCTATTGATTGTTGCCCTTCTCAACCTTATGGCAAGGCCATGTAGCTGAAGACATCACTTTTTTTTTTTTCATTGAACATGGATAAATTGAGCTGGTTTCCAACTAGAATTTATTAGCATTGATTAGCTTTGATGGTGCTGGAGGAGAAATGTAATTATCAATGTCAGCAAGCTATGAACCTTGTGATATACAAAAGAGACCTCCCCACAAAGTATATTGCTGCATTAGTGGCAGAGACAATAAGGGAATCACCAAGCACTTTTCAGTGGATTTAAGGACTACTACATGAAGTGGAACCCATGCTGACTGCACAAGAACCTGAAATTAGAAAATTACTAATATTATTTTGCTGAACAAACATAACAATAACACAATTCCTAATGACATATTGCTATATCCATAGATCAATGCATCACACAACCCTTAAAAGAGAAGCTTCTTCTTGGAGTAGATGGTAGTTAAGAAAGAGGCACAGAGTTGAATAACATTCCGAGAGTGAAAGTCTGTATATAATTCAGCACTAAATGGAATTCCTTTATCATCAACATTCCTCAAGGCTCAGGGATCTGTTCAGAAAAAAGAGTGGGAAGTAATTTAAGAGACAGAGGTAGTGGATAATTTCATGGAAACAGTGTCTTCCATGAGTGTCAGGGTTGATGCACACAGGTACACACAGAGTCTGTTGCAAACTTCATAGGACCTGTTCAAACCAGACAAAATCCCAGAATGGAGAAGTAGAAGCAAGCAGAACAAAACAAAAAAACAAACAAATAAACATTAACCCTAACCAAGAAAGAAACTACTTGCAATCCATGCCTGCTGGAAAAGTGGATATAATTTTTCCCTAAGGGAGTGACAGTGGATATACTGATCACATTTCCAGACAGGCTCGCGCCCAGAAGTAGTTGGCCAACACAAAATGAACTCTATAGCTTTTATGCTTTTGGGGTTTTTGTTTGTTTGCTTGCTTGCTTCTTCCTTCCTTCCTTCCTTCCTTCCTTCCTTCCTTCCTTCCTTCCTTCCTTCCTTCCTTTCTTTCTTTCTTTCTTTCTTTCTTTCTTTCTTCCTTTCTTGCTGCGGGGAAATATTAAAAAGAAGGTATATATCATGTTTCCACACTATGCCCTGGTTCTCTCAGCCTCAGCAGACTGAGCTGCTTGTATTTTGTGAAGCTCTGACTCAGAGCTCCACGATCTCTCCACCCAGCTCACTAGGTTCCCACTGGTGAGTTGCTACCACACCAGCCCCATGCTTCAGTACCCCCACGGCATCTGTGGTGCACATCAGGCAAACCTACACTTTGCCGCTATATCTTTCTCTCTGGAACCCAGACGAACTGCTAGATGAAGGAAAACGCAACACAAACTTAGCTCAGAAACAATAGTAACTCAATCTCTGGGTGCAACAACTAAAACCTAATTCTGTAAGTCTTAACAAAATCTGATTCCTCTGGTGGCAAATCCTTGTGGATCTGTCATGATACCAGAAGACTCTAGTAGCTACATCTTACCTATATGCTGTCCTGTTCCAAAAGAATCCTTTCTCTCTCTCTCTCCTCCTCCTCTCTTCCCTTCTCAGACTCAGAAGTTCCTCTTCTTGCTCAGTAATTGGCTCCTTTAGTCAATAGGGTATGAATTCACAAGAAGTCACATAAATATGTAACTCACTCCTTGTCTGAAACCCCTCCCAGGAGGGCAGAATTAGTATCAAAATACAAACTTCCACAATACTTTCTCTCTTTCTCTCTTTCTTTCTCTCTTTCTCTCTCTCTTTCTCTCTTTCTCTCTCTCTCTTTCTTTCTTTCTTTCTTTCTTTCTTTCTTTCTTTCTTTCTTGATATCTATTGTTTATTTTCATGTTTGCTTTTTGAGAGAGAGAGACATAGAGAGAGAGAGTCAGAGACAGAGAGAGAGAGAACATGAAGTGAGTTGGCTTGACAAGTTGGTAGGATCTCTGATATTTTGGGGGAGAGAAAAAATATGATCACCACAAACTCTGTGAAAAAAAAAATTAAGCCCATAGTGAAAAAGAAAGAAAGAAAGAAAGAAAGAAAGAAAGAAAGAAAGAAAGAAAGAAAGAAAGAAAGAAAGAAAGAAAGAAAGGTATCAAAGGCATGGCATCTTACAGTAACTGAAACTTTGTTTTGTGGTCTTTGTTGACATAGTTATACCATTGGTCAAAAGAAATATGAAACGAGTCATATGCTTCATTGTGATTGCTACTAACTTCTATTTGTTTGCATTTGCTAATGATATGGGCATTTATTCTCCATGCCTATCTCTTGTATACTACTTTTTTTTTTTTTTTTGTCCGCAAAGTCCGAGGGAGTGTTAATTCTTTTCTCTCTTACATTGTCCTGCTTATGTAGTGGTAATCCTGATGATTTTATATATATATATATATAATATAACTTTGAAATTTCCATGTTTATATTGAAACCTCCCAATATCTGCCCCCTCCAAATTTCTCTTACCTTCTTTTACAGTGATAAGTGCAACTGTCCAGTCATGTCCAGAAGAAATTCTTTTACTCTGTTTTTCTCCTCAACTTTGGCTATTACAATCTTACCTCATCCCTTCAGTTATGATTTTGTGGCCTAGAGAAGGGGTGGTAGTATACATGTCCTTTTTGTGGCTGCATACCTCACAGTTACTTATTATTTCATGTTTCACTAAGTAATGAGTTTCTGCATTAACTACTATTTACTATAGAAACAAATGCTCTTATAGTGTGTGAGAGCCATATTAATTTATGGGTAGAGGGATATAAATTTAAAGTCTATTTTGACATTATGTCCATTGAGTAAAATAGTCATACTCTTAGCTACTATTGTGAGGCTATCACCTCCTCAACCATGCTGTATTGGGGAGACTTGACTTAGATTATAAAGAATGTGTTTCCTTTATATATCTGGTTTTTAATCCAGCCAGAAAGCATTTGTTACTCTCAGAATATTTGTGTCACAATTACACTCATGGACATCCTTTGCCTTGCTATTCATTACTATGTTTTCACAAGGGAACAAAGCTTTTGGTGACCTTTTTACTCTAGTTTTCAGTTCTATGAGAGCTGGTAGAAGAGGAAGGTTTCTGGTCATTACCAATGTGATATCTTCATATTCTGTGCCCAGTGAATATGCTGTCTTTATAAATAGGGTCTTGTCTTCAAATTCTGGTAGGCAGCCTAAAAAAATAGCAAGAGGCAATATGATTGTGGGGACCTCCAGAATGTTTATTAGCAATAACTCAAAGGAAGGATGTTGGTTTGAATGAGAATAGCTGCCATAGTATCATATATTTCAATATCCAGTTCTCAATTGGTGGAAGTGATTAGGAAGGATTAGGAGGTATGGTCTTGTTGGAGGAGATATGCCAATTGAGGTGGCTTTGGAGTGGCAAAACACATATGATTCTTTCTCTACCTCATGATTGTGTCTCAAGATATGAGCTCTCAGTTGCTGCTATAGTACCATGTTTGCTTATCTTCCTGTTATAAAGATACCTTTCAAATTTTCCATGAATTATAGCCCTCTGAAATTGTAAACCACAAGCAATCTCTTCCTTCTCTTTTATGGTATCTTAGATTAGCAATAGAAAAGTAACTAAGACAGAAGTTAGTACTATGAATGGGTTATTGCAGTGTCAAACCTGGCCATGCTGTTTTTCAAAGGAATGTGAAAGTGGGACTTTAGAGTAGAAAAGTGATTGATTTCTGTAAGCAAGACTTAACAGACCATCTGAACTGAAGCTTGAAAGAAAATTATCCTAAGAACAGCATGGACTCTAGAGAGTCCAGCTCAAGACATTTCAGAAGGAAACAGCATTAGAAACAGGGCTAGAAACAATTCTTGGGATATTTTGTCAAAGAATGTGACTGCCTTTGTCCATGTTTAGAGACTGCCTGAAGCTGGATTGAAATGTAATATATTAACTTCATTGACAGAGGAGGTTTCAAGGCAACCTAATATTGAATCTGTCAAATAGTTATTAGTAATCATTTTTATGCAGGTCTAAAATGTAAAAGGACACTAGGACCAATGGAAATACAAAAAAATACCATTTGACCTGAAAATTATTACCAGAAAATTTAATATGTGAGCCAAGGCTTCTGTTGAAAGACGTGAGAGTTTTAAAAAGACCTGTTTTGAAATGAAAGAAAGAGATGCTTTCACTGAAAGAACCCACCCTGCTGAGCTTCCCACTTATAAAAATGAGAGGCCCAAGGGATTTTCTGCTTCTAAAAGGCAACAAAGGAAAGCATATGCAAGTGTCATTTAATAGAGCCAGTGTATTGCACTAAGCATAACAGGGAGGATGGAGCCAACTAAATCTTCTGACATCAGACAAAGACAAAATTTGGAGTTTATCCTACTGGCCTACAGTTTTGCTTCGGTCTAGCATTTTCTCTGGTATACCATTTGTCACTGCTGTGATGGTAACATACATTCTGTGAGAATGTAGCTTGGAAGTATGTATTCAGTTTTACAGGTGTTACAATTAAAAGATAGCATGGAGTCTCACATGAAACTTTAGACTTATAAACTGTGCTAAAACTGAAATACTATGAGGACTTTTTCTCTCTTTTTCTGTGTTTATAATTTAGTTACAACTTTTCTCCATTCCCTTTCCTCCCTCCAAACCCTCCCATCTACGCATACCTATAATACTTCATTTATATATATTATTCCTAAGTACAACTTATTCCATTTCTATAATTCAACTGTGTGTATGTATGTCTCAGGGTTGAAAATTCAGCACCAGACAACTAATTAACCTTTTGATGTGCTCTTCCCTGAGGAAGGCTACTTCTCCCATTATCAAGTCTTCTAAGCCTAGAGTTATAGTTCTTTACATAGGTTTCAGGCCTATCGGGTTTTTCTGGATCCAGTTTACCATATTCATTTCTATCATCTTTGTGTAATTCACATTTAGGCAATAATATTGGTAAGATTCTATGGGTGAAGGTCTGATATTCCTAGGAGACACAATGCCACAGCAAATTTTCTGATCCTCTTGCTCTTATGATTTTCCATCCCCTCTTCCACAAATTTTCCTTAATCTTACATTCAGCAGTGTTTTGTAGATATAAACATTTGTATTGACCTCCATAATTCTGCATCTCAGGAATCATACTACTTACTAGAAAAAAAAAAACTATAGTAGATATAATACTGTATGTTTTTAAATGATTTTTCTCATCTGGGTTGATGGTACTCTTTCCAATAGCCAAATAACATCTAAAAACATCCTAATACCAGATAGAAGAAACCTTCTTTTGAGTTTTTATCCAGGACTGTCCAAGATACTCCTAAAACATGCAGCTCTTTGATGTTGCTCTTTGTTATCCCAGAGGTAGAGGGTCAGCTTCAGCTGCTAAAGACACAATATACTTCAAAACCAGTGCCCAGAGTCCTCTGAGCTGGAACTAAATGTCTTCTACCAGAAAAGTAAGTATCATGGTATCAGAACGTACCATTCATACGTCCAAATATTGAGAGCAATTCCTCATCAGCTCTGAAGTCTTTGAACCACATCACTAGCAAGCCTGTCATAAATAGACTAAGGGTACATTAGTGGCAGAAATACCTTGGTAGTGGCCAACAACTAATCAGAGTTAAGGCCAGTTCAAACAGAGGGTACTGGAAAAATATCAAACTATTCAATGCCAATGAAATCATATTTATTAAAAGAGAATCTATAACTACTAATTACTAAACCATCATTATCCTTAACAACAATGCAGAAACATTTATTCTTATACCCACAAATAACTATAGTCTTAGCCATTTATCAAGGAAACTTCTCTTTACAAGACACTAGAGACTTTGAAGTTGGATTAAATATAGTTTGAATTATGATATAAAAGCCATGGGGTAGAATGTGGTGATTTGAATGATAATGGTCCTGTTGTCTCATATATTTGAATGTTTGGTTCCTATTTGGTGGAACTCTTTGAGAAGTTCTAGGAAGTGTAGCCTTGTTGAAGGAGGTATGTCCCCAAGGGTGCACTTTAATCTTTAATGGTTTAAGACTCACACCACTTTCTCACACCATGATCTCTTTATAGTTTCTTGAGTTATACAGGCATTCTAAATGTAATAGACAAGTTTAAGAAAAAATTCCACATACAAGTGAGAACATGCTACATTTGTCTTTCTGAGTCTGTGTCACTGCCTACTTTCCTTCTATATCCATTTCTTTGAAAATTAAATTTTTATTTGCAACTAAATAAAATTCCACTGTAAAAGGTATCACATTTTCATTATCAATTCAGAACCATGGAAAATATGGAAATGTAGGCTCTTTTCATGTTCTACCTAGTATGAATAGAGGAGCTGTGAACACAGGTGAGCAGAGTAGTAAGTTACAAGTTTCTTTAGGAATATGTTCAAGAGTGGTCTGGTTGGGGAACATGGTAAATTTATTTCTAGTATTTTGAGGAACTATCACACTGACTTCCAAAGTGATTGAAAAAGTTTGTACTCTTATCAACAGTGCTTGAGTGTTCACCACACCCAATGCTCCCACAAGCATTTGTCTTTGTCTACTTTTTCCTTTTATTATTATTATTAATCATTCCATTTGTTTACATCTCAAAAGATATCCCACCTCCCTGATACCCCCTCCACCAATCCCCATCCCATGTTATTCTACTTCTCAGTTACCCCTCTGCCAGTTCCCCAACCCACCTTTGCCCTTCCCCCTCCCTTTTGCCTATATGAGAGTACTCCCCCACCCACCCACACTCTCCTGCCCCACCGCTCCAGCATCCTCCTACTCTGGGGCATCAAACCTCCCCAGGACTAAGGGTCTACCCTTCCGTTGCTGTTGGACAAGGCCATCTTCTGCTACATATGTGTCTGGAATGATTGGAACTGAACAGAGAGTTCTTAGAAGAAGGAATACAAATGGCTAAGAAATAGTTTTTAAATTTGATCACTATGTTCACCATCATGAGAATGCAAATTAAAATTATTTTGAAAATTTATTCTACCTTCTGCTTTTCAAATTCATTAGAGAAGATGAGTGTATGATTTCTATGAGTCAGAGGCTTAGCTATTTGTAATATAAGTCTAGGTAGAAAGCATGAAAACGTGGAGCATGCTATTTTACTTCTATAGAAAGGCACTTAGGTCTGGTTTGCAAATAGCTTTGTATTGTGCTTCATATATTTATTCATTATTTATTTATTTATTTTTGCTGAATCAATTTACTTTGGCTATATATCATCAAGAATTTGGCTTATGAGATGTTTGAATAAAAGTAGCCAACACAAAGTACTAGTTTTAGATAATGAGACAAATATGCTGCATGTGATAACATGGGCTAAGCACCAGCTGGGGATGAGCAGCTGTCTCGGAAGCCTCACATCTAACATTTGTAAGCACACAGCAGGCAGATACATCCTTTGAATTGTTCAGAGTCTGTTAATTTATACAGCATCAAAAATAGGATGCTTCTCATAAATTCTACTAAAATGGTTTGGATACTTTAATGAAATGAAGAGTCTTTTATGTCTAATTTGGGGTACAGTCCTCTTAGTATGAAACCATTGCCACCTTTTCAATAAGACATTACATGGTTACACTAGAATGAGGGCCAAAACTTCTGGTAAAAAAATCATTCTGGAAAATTTGAGATTTAACAGCACATTAACTCGGTATTAAATACCACTGATGGAGTTTCTTAGAGAAATGAGTTTATACTATATGACACATTAGAAATGACACCTCAAAGGGTGCTGGCAATGGGAAGTGAGTAAAAAAGGAGCTTAGTAATGCACCTGTTTAGCCCTGCACTTCAGATGTGATTACGTTTAATGGTACAGAGGCAAGTTCCATCAATGCAGGTTTTCAGAGAGTTTCCTTCTGCTTTACCTGTATTGATAGAAAATCAAGCCACTGTCAACTTCTACTTGAATGCTGTTGATCACAGCAGCGTAGACTGTCAAAGTGAGAGTTAAAAGGAGGCAGACACAAGTACATCTTATAGGCAGGACAAATTTGGGGTTGAAGGTTTTGTGGGTGAGTTTAAGTACTTCTCCCTCCACTGGTTACAGGAAGTGGCCACTTCAGCTTAAATCCCCAACTGGTAGGAGTCTCAGCTGGTGTCACCTCTATAGACTCCCCAGAAACTTCCTGTTCCCGGGTCTGCAGCTACTCCCAGAGATGCCCCCCCATTAATATCTGTTCTCATGCCAACCCTCTTCCACACCTGTTTCCCATCCCAGTTCTCCTCCCCACCCCCTCTTCTACTCAATTCCCTCTCTCCATCTACCACTGATGTCTGCTTTGTTTCCACTTCTGAGTGAGATTTACTCATCTTCCCTTGTGCCCTCCTTATTTAGTATTTTTTGCGTCTGTTACATTGTACCGTGGTTATCCTGCATATTATGGCTAATGATGGGGCAGAGATTAAGGGAACTGCCAACCAATGACTGGTCCAACTTGAGACTCATTCCATGTAAGAGATCTAATCTCTGACACTATTAATGATACTCTGCTATGCTTGCAGACAGGAGCCTAGCATAACTGTCTCCCGAGAGGCTTCATCCAGTAGCAGATGGAAACAGAAGCAGAGATTCACAACCAAACATCAGGCAGTGCTTGGGTAGTCTTGTGGAGTTGAGTGAACTGGAGAGGTCAAAGACATCACAAGAAAACCTACAGAGTCAACTAACCTGAGCCCATGAGGGCTCACAGAGACTGAACCACCAACCAAAGAACATGCAGGGGCTGGACCTATACCCCCTACACATTTGTAGCAGATGTGAAGCTTGATCTTCATGTGGGTGCCCTAACAATTGCAGCAGAGCCTTTCTCTAACTCTGCGGCCTACCACTGGATCCCCTTCCCCTAACTGGACTGCCTAATTGGGCGTTAGTGGGAAAGAATATGCTTAGTCCTATTGCAGCTGGATGTCCCAGGGTGTGGTGGTACACAAGGGGGCTTCCTCTTCTCTGGGGAGAAGGGAAGGGGGTAATGGGGGAGGGAGTTTTGAAGGTAGGATTAGGCTGAGAGGAGGGACAGGGTCTGTGATTGAGATGTAAAGTGAATAAATTAATAATAATAATAATAATAATAATAATAATAATAATAATAATAAGAAGAAGAAGAAGAAGAAAGGAAGCAATGACTTAGATCCTGTCCCAGCTGGGCTTTAATTAATTCTTATTAAGTATATTAGCGTAGTTGAATATTCCATGGTTTTTTATTTTCTTTTTTAAGAAATTATTCCATTGATTATTTGCTTTAAGAACCACTGATACTGATGCAATTATATTTAGGGTATCAGCTGTTTATAGGATGATAATGAAGGAGTTAGGCTGCCACATAACCAATACAGGTTTCCTTAAAGAAAGTTTCTTGCCTTGTTTTTCATGGGAGTCAGTGCACAGCCCTGCACTCTTTGTGTTGCCTAATGTCCCATCTGTGCTCATGAAGTGTGGCTTGATAAGGAAGTATCAGGTGATGTGTCTGAGTTAATGGTATTCCCTCAGAACTGGAGCAATAAACATTAAGGGGCTTTAATTGTATTTTTTGCAGTGGGAGCAATAAACATTAGGGGTCCTATTGTATCCTTTCCCAAAATGTCCCACATGCACAATTTGGGGATTGTCTTGATGGCCAGCTCTAATTTCTAATCATTCCTCCTATTCTGTGGGTTTTGAAATTGAGAGTCTGGACAAAAGCAACAGAACTGAGTCACTAACATGTAATTCTTATTTCCATGGAACCTATTTCTAGAAAGCTACAGTGACTCCTGGTGTTTGCCTGGGTATCAGAACTCCAACAGAATGAAATCGAGCATGCCAAGAAATTGGAAGTATGTTGCCATGGTAAAAACTGGATGAACTGAAGCTACCAGTTGTACATGCTCAGGGCTAAATCCTTTACCTGTCATATGGAGACAGTCTATGCAGACAATTAAGTTGTTCTGAATGTTTAAAAGACAATGTGATTTAGACTGAGGAATTAAAAAATAGATCAAACAGGGGTGGTAACTACTGTTCATGCAGATGCTGTTGCATTAACATAGATCTATATTGCTTTTTTGATGAAACTATATGCTACAATAACAAATTTTACACAAAACTACATTAATCTTATTTTATCACTCATATCAGATAATCAAAATGCTTCCAAGAAAGAATAATTTTGAAATTATACCTGAACCAGTGGGACACTTTTACTTTGTTTTTCTAATTTTGTTCTCATCTCTTTGTTACTTTTATTTTACTTTTTACTTTTTCTTTTGTTTTAACCTCAGATTTAACCCTATGGACATATACTAGAGTATTTAAAGACATCATACTATCCTCTATTCTGTTATATTTTATCATGGTTTTTCAAAATTAGCATTGGCTAAGGTGAATTGCATATGGAAATGTGCAATAGAATCATCAGCATCCTGGCTAAATATTATGCAATGTGGGAAAGCTTCCAGTTTTTAATTCAAAATATGCAAGATAAAATGAACATGAATAAAACTGGATAATACATTATGAGAATCTTAGTTCTGTGGTGTTTAACTTCTATCCTTTAATCCAAGTTGGAAAATTCTTGCTTGCTTTTGTGTTAACATCTTTAATTTCCTACCAAAGCAAAGAATGAATATGAGAACAGATTGGAAAAAAATAAGGTCTAAATAAATTCCTGTTGATTATTTTATTTAACACTGTGGTTTCTCACACAAAGACATTTAATTTCAAAGTACTTTGACTTGGCCACAGTCATAACTGTGTATAATATCCATTATCTTCTAATTGGAATTATCTTTTATCTTTGGCTACATTTATCTGAGGATCCCTTCAGAAACTTCACCAGAAACTCAAACTCTAATTTGTTTTCTCAGCTTGACTAATGATGACAAGTATCAAAAACAGCTATTATGTGTTTATCCATCCCTTCTTTCATCTTGATGTGGCAGTGGGATTTATGCGGCTCAGTCAGTCCTCTGTGGAATGTAAATGTACACGACAACAAGTTCAGCATAAGTGATAACTCCAAATGAAAAGGTACAAAGAGTCTTTACGGAGACATCAGGAAAGCAATGTTTGAAAAGAGAACAGCACACAATATTGATTAAACAATTTTACACAGATGAAAAAGAAAGCAGGAGTCAGAAATAGGTTTAATTTCTTCAACAGATACAGATTGCACATAAATAATAATAGTAATAATAATAATAATAATAATAATAATAATAATAACAAAGCTTAGACTCTAAGGCATGGAAGCAAATATATCTTAACTGTGCCACTTTCATTTACCTGTCACAGTTCCTTTTTAATCACATTGAGTTAGTTTAACAACACTTAGTTACATTCCCTGCTATCATATTAGCATGTATTCCATTTTTTTAAGTAAGCAATATGTCTGGATTTAATTGTTGAACATACCTAAGAAACATTGTCAGCTTGAGTAGCAGCAATACACTATTCGCCTTGTGAAATTTGCTCTTAGGGCCGGGCAGTGGTGGCACACACTTTTAATTCCAGAACTTGGGAGGCAGAGGCAGTTGGATTTCTGAGTTCGAGCCCAGCCTGGTCTACAGAGTGAGTTGCAGGACAGCCAGGTTTACACAGAGAAACCCTGTCTCAAAAAAACCAAAAAAAAAAAAAAAAAAAAAGAAATTTGCTCTTAGGACATGACATGCTATCAAACATCCTCAATTAACTGAATTATGTCTGCACAATTATTCACTGTGGAGAGCCTTTTGGGGCCGCTTGGCAAGCTTGACAAGAACCTGATATTTTGGCCAAGGACAAAGAAACAGGCTTCAGGCAGGAATCTGACCTTAGGCCAAGGACAAGGAATTAATCTCAGGCAGGAATCTAATCTTAGGCTAGAATAGGGAAGTAAGTTCAGGCAGGAATCTTAATTTTAGGGTAGAACAAAGAAGTAGGCTTCAGTCATAAATATGACTTTGGTCTAGGACAGGGAAGTGGCTTAGATATTTTGGTCATCCTGATAAGCCTTTAGAAACAGTGATCAAGGGAATGATCACGGGACTTTGTTTACTCCCTTGTTCCTGGACTATTTGTGTTTATAATATTGCTTGTTCCTCAACCTAGAACAGATCTTATTGTTTGCATGTAATTAAAACAGTATAAAAGCAGATTGGGAAAAAGTAAACCTGCCTTCAGTCTCAGAATTGACTGAGGCCATGCTATAGTATTGTCTAATTGTCTCTTTCTTTTCAGTCCTCACTCCTGCACTGGAGAACCTGCTGACTGACTGAGCGAACTTGGTCAATTCACTGAACACGTGCTGTGTGCCAGATGATCTGCTGGGAAGTACAAATAAGAAGCACAATGGGCTGTGACAGCTCCAACTCCTAGTATTTTCCCAGGATTGCCTTCTCTTGTTCCTTCCTTCTCTGTCTTTCTACCACAGACTCTCATATCTTTGACTGATCTCAGAGCTTATATCAACCAGGAAATGCACACACACACACACACACACACACACACACACACACACACACACACACACACACACACACAGAGTCAATGGCATGTCTACAAAAACTTGAAAAGTTGAATATTAAACCACTTATTTATGGTACGGGATTCTAGTATTATCTAATATATACCTTTATTATCAACTGGACACAGTGCCTTCTGGTGACAGTAAAGAATATGGATATAGGCATTCTTAGGTATAGGTGACACAGAATAAAGTAGACAAATGTTTATCATTTGAGCTCTTATTTCCCAAGTAAGGTTTTCATTATGTAACCAAAGGTTCTTTGATGACTTATAGGCCACAGAGAAAACATTGCCATTAGATATATGTTGTTAGGCTCCTGGAGAAGTCATTCACTTTATAGCCAGGTCTTTCACTTATGAGGAACCCTAATTCAACTTATTGTTACAAGGAGAATATTGTCTGTGCTACAGAGATGGAATCAAGTCCAGGACTGGGTAATCACTTCTAATTTAACAACTTCAATGGGTTTTGTATTATCAAATAAGACTCACTATCAACAGTTTAAAATGGAATATCTTCATCCCCAGTACAACATGGTTTATTTCTGAATCATGTCCTATGTAAATGATATCTCCACACATTTTGTCCATTTTTTAATCCTATAATGTATTGAAAATAACTGAAATATCTTGTCATGTTAATATGTTTACCACTGCAGCATTTTATATATATCGTAATAAAAGTTCTAATGACAAGGCACTTGTCTTAGGATACTCATGCACTGCATCATGACACCTTAGGTTGCCATTTCAACCACACAGAAAAGAGGCAACCTAGCATCTTGAATAGGGCAGCAAACAAAATGGAGGCCAAAATTGTTTCTTTTATAATTGCCCTCTCACAAATACTATCAAGGGCTTACCTAAGAATCAATATAATCATCTCAAGGAATCAAGTAATTCCAACTAGTCTATTTCGCAAAAATTATAAGCCCCCAGTACTACTCCTCCACCAGACAAATCTCAGTAATAGTCAACCAATATTCATAACTCCACACAAGGCATATGTTGAATTTGACATACTTTGTGAGTAACTTTCCACTCTATCCTATCTAACATGATTTGCTTTGTCCTTAAATCTTAACCTACTTTCCAATTTTACTAAGTACACAAACTTAATTTCAACCCCACAATTTCACTTGAATAGTTTGTCTAATAGCAGTGTCTCATCTATTAATAAGCAGAGGCCCTCTGGTCAGATAATGAATGTATTATTTATGAATTGAGGGTTCAGTTGATAGACAATTGCCTACTTCCTTCTAGGTGTGTGACATAGACCTTAAAACATCCTATGGTCTTCGAATTTTTTGTTTAAACCATTGTGTAACTGAGCCAACCCTAGTGGTAAACAGAGTCAAGTTTTTTCTGTGAATGCAGTTCAGCCCTACCTCCATGACACTTCCATTAGCTAGTTTGTCTGCTAACTTCCTTTTTAAAACTATTAATCTTACTACCAACTACTTCTATATTCATACATTTTTGACAAAAGAGCATTCACATATCTAAATTGCAAGATATACATTTTTTGAGCAGCAAGATATTTATTAAATTCTTCATTTATAGTTCGATCTGTTAGGATGGTTTCTTAAGCAAGCAGCATACCTTTACTTAGCCAGCTACATAAAAAAAAAAAAAAAGTGTTATTCTGTGTGATATCAGTTTAGAGGTAAAATAACTGGAAATTTGGTAATAAGTTTATTCATCAGCAATGCCGAGAAGGAATAGACTTCTCCTGCATCTTATATGCATTCCTGTATTCATCTGCTGTTTCCTTATGTTTGTAAATTTGTTTCAATCTTCAGATATCACAATAGCATGAAAAATATAAGGATTGCAATGTTGGCTCCATTACTGTCACATCCAGAGAAAGGGAGGCGATAATGGTACAGAATGAAAAACAGTAGATTCTCCAAAAATAAGAAATCATATTCTTGAAATTCTTGCCATACAGATCTTTGACTTGCTTGGTTAGAGATACTAAGATACTTTATATTATTGTAGCTACTGTGAAGAGTATTGTCTCTCTAATATCTTTCTTAGCCCATTTGTTATTTGTATACAAGAGGGCTACTGATTTATTTGAGTTAATTTTGTGTCTAGTAAATTTGTAGGAGTTCTCAGGTCTCTTAAGAAAGAGATGGAGAGAGATATAACAGGATGGAAAGATCTCCAATGCTCGTGGTTCATTAGGATTTAACATTGTGAAAATGACCATCTTACCAAGAGCAATCTACAGATTCAAACAATCTTCATCAAAATTCCAACAAAATTCTTTACAGATCTTGAAAGAACAATTCTCAACGCTATATGGAAAAACAAACCAAACAAACAAACAAACAAAGAATCAAGCAAAACCCAGAGAGCTAAAGCAATCCTGAGCAATAAAAAATCTTCTGGTGATATCACTTCAAGGGAGACTACAGAACAATAGTAATACAAACCACATGGTATTGGTAGAGAAACAGGCAGGTTGATCAATGGAATTGAACTGAATACACAGAAATAAATCCAGACAACTACAGACAGTTGATTTTTGACTAAGGAACCAAAATCATACAATGGATGAGGTAGAGCATCTTCAACAAATGGTGCTGGTCTAACTAGATGTCTGCATGGAGAAGAGTAGATCCATATTTATCACTCTGAAAAGTACTGACATCCAAATTAATGAAAAGCTCTCAACATAAAACTGCACATTTACTTTAATAGAACAAAGTGGAGAATGCCCTTGTCCTCATTGGTGCAGGAGGAGATATTTCTGAACATACTACCAGTGGCTCAGGCAATAGGAACAACAATTAATAAATGGTACCTCATGAAACCAAAAAGCTTCTGGAAGTCAAAGTACACAATCAATAGTACAAAACAACCCTATGGATTGGGAAAAAATCTTTACCAACCCTACACCTGACAAAGGATTAATATCCAAAATATATAAAGAGCTCAGGGAGTTCATCAGCAACAAACAAAATAACACAATTAAAAAATATGGGCTAAACAGAGCTAAGCAGAAGTTTCTCAACAGAGGAATTTTGAACGGCCAAGAAGCACTTAAAGAAATGTTCAATAGCCTTAGCCATTAGGGAAATTCAAATCAAAACTACACTGAGATTCTATCTTATACCTATGAGAATGGCAAAGATCAAAAATACAAGGGACATCACTTGCTGGTGAAGATGTGGAGCAAGGGGAACATTCTATCATTGCTGGTGGGAGTGTAAATTTGTACAACCACTCTGGAAAACAATCTGGCAGTTTCTCAGAAAATTGGCAATAGTTTTTTCTAACTCTAGACCCAGCCATGCCACTCTTGAGTGTATACCAAAAACACATTCCATAATTCTACAAGGATAGTTGCTCAGTTATGTTCATAGAATGTTTATTCATAATAGTCAGAAACTGGAAACAGCGTAGATGTCTCTCAACTTAAGAATGGAAAAAGAAAATATGGTTCATTTACACAATGAAATACTACTCAGCTGTTAAAAACAAAGACATCATAAATTTTGCAGGCAAATGGATGGAACTATGAAATATCATCCTGAGTGAGGTAATCCGGGCCCAAAAGGACAAGCACAGTATTTACTCACTTATATGATATGAGCCATAAAGTATAGGATAATCACATTATAAACAATAGATCCAAAGAAGCCAGATACCAAGATTCCAAAAGAAGATGGTTAAATCTTTCTCAGAAGGGGATGGAAGGTGCGAACTCAGTAGGAGAGAGGATGAGAAGGGGAGCAGTTGTGGTGGTGGGCATTCAAATCTAGAGAGAGCAGGGGAGAGAGATTGGGAATCTGAGGTGGTGGTGCAGCATTTTCTAGGATGTATCAGGAGCAAGGATCTATGGGTGGGACTCCAGCTGAGACTCCTAAGAGTGGAAAATATAGATCTTGAAGTGGCCACTTCCTGTAGGTAGGCAGGACTCCCACAAAATCTTCCACTCAGAATATGTCCGGCCTACAAGATTTTCAGGAATAAAGATGGGGCAGAGATGGAGGGAGTGGATAACCAATGACTGACCCAAACTGGTACCCATTCTATGGGCAAGAACCAATCCCTGACACTATCAATGATACTCTGCTATGCTTGCAGACAAGAGCCTAGCATAACTGTCCTTTGAGAGGCTCCATCCAGCAGCCAATGGAAAGAAATGCAGAGACCCACAGCCAAATATTACAAGGAGCATGGGGAGTCTTATGGAAGAGTTGGGAAAAGGATTGAGGGACCCAAAAATGACCAATAGAGGCAACTAATCTGGACCCTTGGTAGCTTCCAGGGACTGAACCATCAACCAAAGAATGAGCACATGTTGGACCTAGGCCCCCTGTACATATGTAACAGATGAGCAGTTTGGTGTTCATGGGGGTCCTCTAACAACAGGAGGTGAGTCTGACTCTGAATCTGTTGCCTGTCTACATGTGGATCCTGTTACCCTAACTGGAATGCCCTGTCTGGCCTCAGTGGGAGAGGATGTACCTACTCGTGCAGTGACTTGATGTACTTGGAGTGAGTGTGGGCCATGGGTGCAGGGCTAATGAGGGGTCGATACTTACAGGGGTGCTCCTCCTTCTCAAAGGAGGTGAAGGAGGAATTGAGGGAATCTGTGTGAGGACATTCTGGGAGAAGGGGCTGATTGTGGGATGTAAAGTGAATAAATAAATACATTTAATTAAAAAGTTATATTCTAATGTAAGTGAATGCATAGAGGGGACTGAAATATAAAAGATCTTTAAAAATACAATAAAATGAAAATACGGCTAAAACAACAGTAAAAAAAACAAATGGGATACATTAGCAGAGAAAGAGAGAGAGAGAGCATTCATGCTGATGCTTGCATTCCTAATGTTCAGAGTTTATGAGAAACAGCCACAGCACTGCAATCTGTACCAGAGCCAGGCCTATCTCCTTCAAAATTTTGAAAGATCATTTGTATTAATCACCCTGCAGGAATAATGAGCTTCTGAGGCCTTTATATTTCACTGTAGTGAAGATACCTGGTACAGGACTCAGAGACTGATCTACCTGCTAACCTCAGACTCAGGGCCATCAAGTTCTGTTATTCTTTATTGATAGTTTCTGATCAAAATAATCAGTTGTGGGGTTAATTAACTCTTTCTATTCTTTCACACCCCCAGCCAAGCTTGCTGCAACCTGCATGGTTCAACATGCAATTGTCTGACCACACCATTTTCAACACTAGGCTCCCAGGGTTATCTCTCAGCCTGCCTTTCTGTCTTGACACCCTGTCCTCACTCTTCAGCATTTGCATTAATTTTTCATCAGTTGTATTTGTTTCTCCAAGTTTACATACTGTACTGATACGGAGCATAAAGTGAGAATATGTGAGTTGGAAATATGTCTTCATACCTGTGTATAGAGAATTCAAAACCTCTCAGGTTGTGTATTTGTTTTTATTATTGTGGGTGTGTGTGTGTGTGTGTGTGTGTGTGTGTGTGTGTGTGTATTTTTCATAAGCCTTGTGAAGATGTGAATTAGATTCTTCAGTTGCAATAAGGAGCTCAAGTTTGATGCAATTTATTGTTAAATATGATAGCTGTTCTTATATTTCTTGTGGTTGATATGAACTTGTGAGTATAAACCATCATTATTTGGTATAGTTCTTTACATGAAATTTCTGAAGCTTTGATCCAATTTTGTAATGTATTAGCTCTTAGCAGTAGGCTTTGTTAAATGAATCTTTGCTTTCAAAAAGTTAAAAAAAAATAAGAAATCCTTAATGCTGCTGATTATATTTGACATATATTTTCCTTTCCATTTAAGAAAAATGGGAGTTGTATAAATCATTTGGCAAAAGGTAAGTAATTCATTTAAAAATGCTAATTAAATGCTGTCTAAGATAATTTGTAAATTCATTTTGTCAGCAGCTGGCCGAATATCATAAATTGGTTATCTACTAGATTGTTATTTACATTATTATTAGGAGAGATCGCCCAGGAAAATCTTCAGCACTTGAAACAACATTTGAATTTCTTGGTTGGCACACTCATTGTTTATCTCACACTGAAGAATTTGAGGTTACTGAATCTTAGAGAAAGGGGACACATGTTAATGTTGATATTTACAACTGTTTAAAAACTTTAGAGTTCCATAATTTATAAAAGCTTCAATATTTATAAATAACTTGAAAAATATTCTAATTGTGCATGCCTAGCTTGAATAAATAGGCAAAAGAGAGGCAGATAATATTGTTTTAATGGCACTGATCTTGGTATTTATTATAAATAAAACAACATTTAGGGTATATAAAATGTGTGAAGTACTGTGGTTTTTGAACAAGTTTAGCTCCCATAGACTCATGTGTTGGAATATTTGACCAACATATAATGGCCCTTTAGGAGGTGTGGACTTGTGGATGTTATGTGTGGCCTTGTTGGAAGAAATGTGTCACTATAGAGGTGGACTTTGAGTTATCCTGTTGCTCTAGATCTGCCTAGTGTGGAATCATAGCCTCTTCCTGGCTGCCTGTAGAAGACAGTCTCCTCCTAGCTGTCTTTGGATCAAAATGTAGAACTCGCATCACTTTCAGCACCAAGTCTCTTTGCATGATGCCATGCTTATCACTATGATAATAATGGTCTGAACCTCTGAACCTGTAAGCCAGCCCCAATTAAATGTTTTATATGTAACAGTTGCCTTGGTCATAGCCCCTATTCACAGCAATAAGATTTTAACTAAGGCAAGTATCATATCTCAAATAAAACAGATGAATAAAAAGGAAGACATTGGAGCAGCAGGTACTGAAGATTCATTGTAGACATGTCCATAGGAGCTGGATACCACATACCTACTTAATCTCTTCATTTTGATTGGTTGTGGATTTCTGTGGTTGTTTCCATCTATAGGAAAAAAAAGTTTGTTAGAAGAGGTGTATGTTTACCTCTCTGTGGGGCAATAGGAAAATAGCAGTTTTAAAGTCTCCTCTAAAGTTTGTGCTAGCTATAGCAATGGTTAGGTGGCTATATTTATAGTACAAAGAATATATATATATATATATATATATATATATATATATATATTATATAATATTATATCATATCATATTATATTATATATCATATCATATCATATCATATCATATTATATTATATTTTAGGTCCAACTAACCAGATGTTAATTAGCCCCAAGAATAGAAGAACCACTAATACACCACTGGTGTTATCTCATCTGGTTATTCTTTTGGTTCATAGACATCATAGTTGTGTAGAACTGTTGATTGCTTTTCTCTCAAGGATGTTTGTCTAGAACCTTTTGGTGCCATGAGAGTCCTCAGAGAGGAAGCTTCCAGATTGGTTCAAGCTCTATTCTGTATTTAGTGTGTAATTTTCCACTACAGCATCATGGCTTCACTAAAGAGAAGGCAGAACTATTGATAGAACCAAAGAACCTCAGGTGTAATAAAGCACTCTCTAAACATGACAGGAAAGAAGAAACCATAAAATAAGAACAACAGTTACACCTAAACAAGACCTTCAAAGTGACAACACTCCTTGGTGTGCTAATATAGACAGGAGTATTTTCACTCCTATAAAAAGAGCTAGAGGTACTCAGTGGTAGTTGAGAGAGGGAGAAATAGTATTTTTTATTTTTATTTTTTTCCATGGATGGACAAGAACCCTGAAAAGTCATCTCATCCCAAACATTCAGCCCCATACAAATGAACATCTGAGAAACACTAAATAGATTTGGTTGTAGGTACATGTACAACAATAACAATAATAATTAAAGAAAAAGGCATGAATTTGAAAAAAATGAGGGACATGCAAAGAGTAGTATGGGAAAAGAGAAAGGGTGGGAATGATATGCCTACTCTCCGCTTATCTATTCGATATAGTACTCGAAGTTCTAGCTAAAGCAATAACACAACAAAAGGAGATTACGTGGATACAAATTGGCAAAAATGTCAAATTATCACTGTTTGCAGATGATATGATAGCATATATAAGCGACCCCAAAAATTCTACCAGAGGACTTCTATAGCTGATAATCAAAGTGGCTGGATATAAAATTAACTCAAGCAAATCAGTAGCCTTCCTTTATATAAATGATAAACAAGCTGAGAAAGAATTTAGGGAAACAGCACCCTTCAAAATAGTCACAAATAGTATAAACTATCTTGGGGTAACTCTAACCAAAATCTCTCAAGAAAGAAACCAAAGAAGATCTCAGAAAATGTAGCAATCTCCCATGCTCATGGATTGGTAGAATTAACATAGAAAAATGATCATCCTACAAAAAGCAATCTACAGATTCAATACCATCCCCATCAAAATTCCAAAAAATTCTTCAAAGACATGGAAAGAACAATTTCCAAATTTATCTGAAATCCAAAAATCCAGTATAGCAAAAAGATTCTTAACAGTAAAAGAACTAGGGGAATCACCATCCTTCAAGATATACTACAGAGCAATATTGATAAAAATAAACAAACAAACCAAAACTGTATGGTATTGGTACAGAGACAGATTGTTCAATGGGAATAGAATTGAAGACCCAGAAATAAAACCACACATTTATGGACACCTGATCTATGACAAAGAACCCAAAGATATACAATGGAAAAAAGAAAACATTTTCAATACATAGTGCTGGTCTAAATGGCAGTTGGTATGTAGAAAAATGAAAATAAATCCATATTTGTCTCCTTACACAAAGTTCAAGTCCAAGTGGATCAACATAAGACCAGATTCACTGAATCTTATAGAAGATAAAGTGGTAAAGAGCCTCAGACTCATTGACACAAGAGGAAATTTCCTAAACAGAACTCCAATGGGTCAGGTTCTAAGATCAAGAATTCATAAATGGGACCTAATGAAACTGAAAAGCTTCTGTAAGGCAAAGTACAAAGTGAATAGGACAAATCGGCAGCCTACAGATTGGGAAAAAAATCTTCACTAACCCCACATCTGATAGAGGGCTAATATCCAAAATATAAAAAGAACTCAAGAAGCTAACCTCTAAAAATCCAAACAACATAATTTTAAAAAATGAAGTACTAAACTAAACAGAGAATTCACAACAGAGGAATCTTGAATGGCCGAGAAGCTCTTGAAGAAATGCTCAAAGTCCTTAGTGATAAGGGAAATGCAAATCAAAATGACCTTGAGATTCTACTTTATACCAATCAGAATGGCTAAGATCAAAAACTCAGATGACAGCACAGATTGGTGAGGATGTGGAGAAAGAGGAACACTCCTATGCTGGTGGGATAGCAAACTGGTAAAACCATTTTGGAGGTTCCTCAGAAAATTGGAAATAGATCTATCTACCTACTTGAAGACATATATATATGTGTGTGTGTGCGTGTGTGTGTTTGTGTGTGTGTGTGTATGTGTATGTGTATATACGTGTATGTATGTGTATATATATGTATATGTATGTGTATGTGTATACGTATATGTATATGTGTGTGTATGTATATGTATGTGTATGTGTATGTGTATATGTATATGTATATGTATGTATATATATTCCTGGGCATATTCCCAAACGATGCCCCACCAAATCATGGGGTAATGTGTTCTACTATGTTCATAGAGGCCTTATTTGTGATAGCTAGAAGCTGGAAACAATCCAGATGTTGCAAAACAGAAGAATGGTTCCAGACAATGTAACCCATTTATACAATGGAATACTATTCAGCTATTAAGATTGAGAACATCATGAGTTTTGCAAGCAAATGGATGGAACTAGAGAATACCATCCTGAGTGAGGTCTCAGATCAGAAGGAGCATGTATGGTATGTACTCATTAATAAGTGGATATTAGCCAAAAAGTACAGAATTCCAAGGATACCATCCTGGGACTCAAGAAGGCTAACAAGCTGAAGGACCCAAGTAAGGATGCCTAAATCCTACTTGGTAGGGAGAAGAAAGCAATGACAGGAGGGAGAGGATGGAGGGAGGGACCTGGTTGATAATGACAACAGAGAGGGGAAGAGGGGAACATGATCAGATATGGGGGGCAGTTGTAAAGTCCTGAGGGCCAGCAGAAAGAGTGGAAACAGGTAACTTCGGGAGGCAGGAGGTGGGGAGACCCTCTAGAAGGTACCAGAGAGCTGGGAGGTGAAAAACTTTCAGGACTGAAAGGAAGGGACCTTAGATGAAATATCCAACAGTGGAGAGAGGGAACTTCTAGAGTCCACCTCCATTAGAAAACAGTGCACCAAGTAGAGGGATGGGGTTTCTATCCCTCAGTCAAAAACTCTGACCCAGAATTGTTCCTGTCTAAAATAGTTGCAGGGACAAAAATGAAGAAGAACCTGAGGGAAAGGAAGTCCAGTGACCAGTCCAAATTGGGATCCAGCTCAAGTGGAGGCTCCAAGGCCTAACATTACAGACAGAAACCTACCATGGCTGCCCTCTGAGAAACCTAACAGGCAGCTGAAAGAGTCACATACAGATACTTACACCCAAGCAATGGACAGAAGCTGAGGACCCCTGTGGTTAAATTAGGGAAAGGCTGGAAGAAGCTGGGGAGGAGGGCAACCCCAGAGGAAGACAAGCAGTCTCAACTAACCTGGACCCCGGAGATCTCTCAGACACTGAGCCACCAACCAGGCAACATGTACTACCTGATATGAGTCCCCTGACATATGTACAGAAGAGTACTGCTGGGTCTGGTCTCAGTGAGAGAAGATGTACATAAACCTGGAGAAACTTGAGGACACAGGGAATGGCGAAGTCTGGTGGCATAGGAGGAGGCTGGGACATCCTCTTGGAGATGGGGAAGGAGGAATGGGATGAGGAACTCTGGGAGAATAGACTGAGAGGGGGATAGCAACTGGAATGTATATAATAATAATAATCCTAGTCATCATCATAATAAAAGTTTCTAATAAAAAGAAAGTACTCATATATAAAATTCTCAAAAAATGAAAAATTGACATACCAGTTTTTAGTGAATTGTATACTGATAATTCTAGGAATTGGCAATGAAGACCAGAATGAACTGGTTTTATATATAGATTTCAGCGTGTTCTCAAACCTGTGGACTTAGATGCTAGAATTGAGATGCATTCAAGTGTCTGTACAGGTTCTTCACAGGACCTCCTATCATCCAGCAGGCTAAGTGGGAGGGCATGGAAAGACCTACCTCAAGGGAATGTTAGCCTGTACAGCACAGTGCAGAGCCCATGCAGTTTTAATGAATGCAGAAAAAACTACCAATTAATGGGATAGACTTTAAAGAATTATATTATTTTGCAACTCATAATACGGTTAGAACTGGAGAAATCTTATATAATTGTAGCCCCAAACACAGCAGCACAGATTTTCTTAAAAGACATGATACTAGATCAAACCTATATCAACACAAATACAGGTCATCCAGAGAAAAACAAGATAGGAAGTTATGGAGTTAAATAACAACATAAATCAAATGGATATAATCAACATCTGCAAAACTTTCATGCCAAATGCCAAAGAAAACACATCATTTTCAAATCTCATGGAACATTTCTAAAACTGATGGCTTACTGAAGACAAAACAAGTCTTAACAAATTTAGGAAAATTGAAATAACATTCTGATTTCTATTAGGACAGAAGGATTAAACTAGATATCAAAGTAATAGAAACTACAGTAAGTAAACAAATATAGGGGGACTAAATAGCATATCATTGTAAGATTTACACTTCAAGGAAATAATCAAGAAGCATATTTTTAAAAATTCATGGAACTCAAGGAAACTAAAACACAATATTCTTTACTCGATGAAGCTTAATGTAGGCTAAAAGTTCATAAATGCGATGGACCTACATAAAACAATATGAGATATCAATTTATTAACATAATGATGTAACTGAAAGCATTGAAAAATAAGGACAAATGTTTAAAAGTAGAGAGGAAGAAATAATGAAAATCAAGACTGGAATTAATGGGATAGAAATGTAAAAAGCAATACAATACAAAACAAAACAACGAAATGAAGAATTGTAGATCAACACATGTTACCACAATTAAAGAAAAGAAAACAAACAAACAAACAAACAAGCAAACACAAAATTAGAACAAAAAGTACACGTTAATAAGTTTAGAGATGAAATAAATATATTACAACAATGTAACAATGAGGACATATAGAGAACCACTAGGGCATACTAGGTTATAAAAATGCCTTTCTTGAGATATGTGACCCATCAAAATTCAATAAAAATGAATTAAATCACTTAAAAAGGACCAAACTAACAAATGAGATAATGGCAGTTACTAAAATTCTCTGCCCTAAATAATTCCAGAGTCAGTTGGGATTAGCATAGAATGTAAACTTTGAAGAACTAACACCAATGTACCTGAAACTGTCCCTTAAAATAGAAATAGACAGGAATATTTCTTAACTCTTTTTCCAAAACCAGTTGCACGCTGGCACCAAAAATCATGTAAACACTCCACAAAAAAAGACTCTTGGGTTATTCTTTCTGAAATCACACAGTGCAAAACTTCTCAATGTACTTGCAAAGTAAAAGTACTGCAAAGTTATTTCCATGCTACTAGAGGAGAAAGCAATCATCAATAGCATCCCATTGTGAATCCTGCAAGCTACAGTAATCATTTAAGTTTTTATTATGATATCTTTCTTCCCTGAGTTTTAACCAATTATGATAGAAAAACAGATATGAACATATTAAAAAGATCATATACTATGATCATATCATCTTCACCCCAGAGATGTAGACAAGGATTCACATAATAAGTACTTACAATCTACCAAAAAAAATAGAATCAAATAGAAGTCCAGAGAAATCATATGATCATACTAATTGGATGCCTAAAAAGATTTTGAGAAAACTCAACATCCATTCATAATAAAAGTCCTGGAAAAACATAGGGATATTAGAGACATATCTCAATACAATAAGCCAAGAGTCAATGAAGGACTTTTACTAAAATCAGGGAAAGGACAAGGATGTCCACTGTTTTCACTCCTGCAGAACCAAGTGCTTTAGGTTTTAACTAAAGGATTAGTACCACAGCTGAAGATATAGGATACAAACAGGAAAGGAAGAAGTTGAAGTATTATTATTTGCAGATGATAAGAGTCTGTATATACAAAACCACTAAAGATTTTCGAGAATATTCAGAGTTGTAAATCATTTTCAACAACGTAGCACAATGCATCATTAAAACAAAATCAATAGCCTTCATATATTTTAACAGCAAACGTACTGAGAAAAATGAACAGGAAAATAATACCATTCATATTGGCCTTAAAAATCTTGTAATAAATCTAAACAAGCAACCAAAAGACATGTGTAATGTAGTTTTGATGATACTGAGGAAAATATTGAAGAGGAGGATGGAAGGCTAACAAATAGAAGACATTCAAGCTTAACCACAATGTATATCAAACTAAATCCAGGAGATTGCTTTTTGGAAACCTGACATTATAGATCAATTGCTTTATTGAAATACTTGGTTTGTTAACTGATGAAAGTTTTGCCTCAGTTTACTTATCAAAATTTGTATCAATATTTTATAAACATGTTCTATAACATCAGCTTTAAAAAAATCTAAATCTTTAGGATGTGTCTATAGAATATGGTTCTACAATAGTTTGAAAGAAAATTGAAGCAGTTGTTAATTTTGCAGAAATATCCCAAATACATGCAATATAGTTTCAAAAACATTAGTAACTTATTTCATGAGATTTATTATGCTAAGAACATGCATTTTTTTACAAGATAAAACTATAATATACAGCTAGTTACATATATTGGAAGTTATTTTGGACATGTTATAGAAAAATGCAAATAAAATGTTATTAAATGTTATAAAATTGTGGGTATTATTTTCATCTGAACGCACACAAAATGTTTTAATCTATGTGTTTTAGATTCAACACCATAGTAGCTAAAAAACTATCAGTGTATGTATTGTGAGAAACAGCACTACTCATTTTGGTTTCGTTATAATATGCCCAATATCCTTCACCTATGTACAGCATCTGAAATACTAATACAGGTCTGAATTACACTGTTATTTTGGATCCAAAGTGAATAATAGAATCACTATATCAATTATTATATTGTTGTAGTTAGAACAAGAGATTTCCTTCTACTCCTCCCTTTTATTGAAAATAAATTTTTTTCCTCACATAGTATATTCTCATTACATATTTCCCTCCCTCTACTATTCCCAATTCCTCCCCACCTTCCCACCCATGCAGATACACTACCAGCTGCCAACCATTTGTATATAGGAGGGCTACTGATTTTTGTGACTATACTTTTTATCTAGATATTTTGCTGAATATGTTTATCAGCTGTAGGAAGTTACCCAAGGTTTTAGGTTGTTCTCCACAACTGATAACAATGTCCTATTTCTAAAGACAACAGTGAAACAACACATTAAATATGGAGGTGTCAAGCAGGTGCCTATATAGAACCTCCACTCCTACATTCTAGTGTACAGGAAGGTCTTCTGCACACTATCAAAAGTCAAATGTAAATAACAAGCCAGACACAAACTCTTGTACAATGCTCTATTATCTGCACGATATGCTAGGGCAATGATGCCACAAAGCTTGTGAGAGTAACCAATCAATAAATGGTCTGACTTAAGGACCACTCTCCAAGACAGAACCCAAACCTGACATTGCTTAGATGACCATGGTACCCTGAGCCTAGCAGTGACCTAGGGTAAAAACTGATTCTGCTGGATAGTTTCATGTAAATTTGTCAAAAGCTAAAGTTATCTGAGTGGAGAGAACTGCAATTAAGAAAATACCTCAATAAGGTAGGGTGATAGGCAGACTTGTAAGACATTTTTTTAAATTAGTCATTAATGGGAGAGGGTCAAACCAATTGTATGTGGTAGCATGCATGGTCTGGTAGTCCAAGGTTCTATAAGAAAATAGACTGAGCAAGACACGAAAAGCAAGACAGTAAAAAGTACCCCTCCATGGCTTCTGGATCAGCTCCTGCTACCAGTTTCTGCCCTATTTGTGTTTCTTTCCTGATTTCCTTATATGATTAACAGTGAAACGGAGGTGTATGCTAAAATCCTTTCCTCCTTCACTTGACTGTTGGTCATGAAGTTTTATCAGAGTCATGAAATCCTAAGATACTGGTCTAAAAATAAAATGTATTTATAAAATGAATCTTAATGACATTCAACTCTACTCATAGTTCAGTGCCTTGTGTATCCACCATCAGAGAACACTCCTACACAAATGGGAACAAATATAGAGACACACAAGAAAACATTATACAATGATTGAGAGACATGGAATACTCAGTCATAAATGGGATGTCATCATCAAATTCATTGAGTCAAGCTCAAGGAACCCATGGGAAGAGAAGGTGGAAAGAATGCTAGAGACAGAAATGAAGGACACCAAGAAAACAAAGTCCTATAAATCAACATGACAAAAGCTCATATAAACTCAAAGAGACTGAGGCGGTATGCACAGTGTTGGCATGTGTCTGTACCAGGTCCTCTGTGTATGCATTATGGCTTCCTGTTAGTTGTTTTTATAGAATACCTGACAGTATGAATGAATTGGACCCCTATTCTTGTTCCTTTTCCTGGGCTCCTTTCCTTCTGTTGGTTTGTGTTGTGAAACTCTAACATGATAGTTTTTGTTTTATCTTATTATATTTTAAAAAATGAATGAATAAGTAAAACAAAGAATAAAAACCTAGACATTGTGTTAAAGGTTAACAATTGAACTGTCATTTATGCTTGCTGGGAGAGGGAAAATAAATTTTCTCCAATGGAGTGACATTGAGTATATCAATCATTACAGAACAAGCTTCATATTCAGGAGTAGTAGACTCCATGGTGCTTTTTCTGTGGGTTTTTATTTGGATAAGATTTTTGTTTTGTTTTTTGAATGGTGTTTATTGTGTTTTCTTGGATTAGGAGCAGGTGTTGGTTATTGGATTTTCATCATTTTTTTTTTTGAGAAAGATTTAAAATATGGTAGGAAGAGGGAGAGGACCTGGAAGGATTTGTGAGAGGAAAAGAGTATAATCAAAATATATTTATGTTTAAAAATTGTTTTGAATTACAACAAATATAATAAAAATAAAAGGCAAATCAAGAAGTAATGAGTTGGATTAGGGTTGGATTAAAGTCAGGTTCTGGGATAACAAATGCCACTGTGTTTTCTATTAGTTCAGTCAATTATTTCAGTGTTCATTTGTTTGTTTCTCCTTTCCATTTTTCCTTTCTTTCTTCATTTCTTCCTTCCATCCTTCCTTCTTTTCTTTCTTTTCTTGTCTCTTTCTTCGCTGTTTTCATTCCATATTTCTTTCCTGTCTCACCTCTTTTAGCCATCCTTCTTTCTCTTCTTTCCCTAACTCCTTTTTTTCCATAGTGCAGAAGTTTAGGTTACAGGATGAATCCATTGATTTATTTGGATGATAGTATTGCTTGCATTTTCATGAGAATATAAAAAATATCATACATCCTGTACATATGCATATGCATACACACATCCATACATGCACACATATATACAGAGAGAAAGAGAGAGAGAGAGAGAGAGAGAGAGAGAGAGAGAGAGAGACTTTATAGACCAAAAATATTCATGCAAGCTTTGCCATATGAAACTGATTTTTATCAGAAATATTTAGATAAACATGGTTAAGTCCAAGTTAAATACAGTACTGGAAATACACATACTCTGATATTGTAATTATAGGCACTGATTTTATTGAAAAATCCTATTCTACACCCAACTCTTCATATCTTATATCCCTTAGTATCCACTAAGACCACATGATGCCTAGAAATTATTTCATAATTTACTTGCCTTTCATATGGGAATATTAAGAACTTTATTGTCATGTATATAGACCTAGATATCAACAATACTGCTGTGCTTATTTTGTTGGCAAATCAGAATGATAAAGTCACAACAGCAGCACTATTTCATGGTATGTACACTCTGTTCTCTTAACTATGTCACAGCTACTATTGTGATTAAGTTTCTTGACCTTGAAATTGGTAATATTGGATGTACATTTTTATAAGAAGTAAGTTGTAAGATATATTTATAACATTTTCAATGAGAAGTATGGTCTAATAATTGTATTGAAAACTGCATTTGCTGCTTCAGCAGTATAAAATCACTGGAGAAAGAGAAACAGTAGTAGGAAATAAGAAACTAAAGTCTGATATAAATAGTCTTTGAATGGCTGTCCATACTTTTGATTATTGTTGAACAACATGGTATATGTTGTGTAACTCAATGTGCTTGGTGTTTTATGATTTTTCTCTAGTAAAAAAATACAATACATTGATAATTCTATATTATTATATGTACTATTTCATAAAGTGTTATCTTTACCTGAAGATTAAATTATCTCTGAAAGTAAAACAATTCATGTAGAAAGTGTGATAAATATTCAGACTCTACTATATCTGTCCACACTAAAAATATTGTCAATATCTACATGATTTATGAAATTCTTTGTTATTGATGTATCAATAAGAGCATGTTGTATTAGATTATTTTATTACTAAACATTCTTTAGAGGCTTCCACTTAAAATTATTTATATTGAGTTATAAGAAAACCATGAAATAGTTTAAGATAAAATAACTATTTCAGTATAAAATAGCCAGAATATAATATTCTAAAACAACTTATGTTTTCTCCTAATTAATAAACAAATAGGCATGGAGAGATGGCTCAGTGGTTGAAAGCACTGATTGCTCTTCCAGAGGTCCTGAGTTTATTTCCCAACAACCAGCTGGTGGCTCACAACCATTTGTAATGGGATTTGATTCCCTCTTCTGGTGTGTCTAAAGACAGCTACAGTGTACTCATATTCAAAAAAAATAAAAATTTTAAAAAATAATCAAATAAAATAATCATCATTAGAATATCTGACTTGGTTGATGACTGACATGAGAGAGCATAGTCCATTGTGTGGGGCATTATCCTTAGAAACTTGGGCCTTGGAATGATGGCTGAAGTGAGCCATTAGCAAGTCAGTAAACAGCTTCTACACAGGTTTTGATACAGTGTCTTCTCCAATTTCGTCTTTGACTTCGCTCAGTGATGTCCTTTGATTTGGAACTGTAAATCAAATAAACACTCTTCCCCTTAAAGTTACTTTCATCGTGGTGTTCTTCACAGCATCAAAAAAACAAATTACATCATGTGTGTTTCTGGGATTTTGAGATTCACAGACATTTGATTGTTAATGCAACTAAGAATTTTTCAAGTCAGTTTTGATTTCATTTAATTATGTCTTTGGAGGGATGTTGAATGCTAGAGCAGTTGAGGAAGTTAACTGGTAACAAAGCAAAATTAGAGGATTTCTTCACTCTCCTCTAAATAGTAACTTACTATAATTATAGAGTGATTTTCATAATTGCTAATATTTAAAAACTAGCTGGACATACATTTTCAAAGTACCTATAATAACAGTTTAAATGGAACAGAGAATGAAAGAAAAACAATCCAGAGACTGCCCCACCTAGGGATCCATCCCATCTACAGACACCAAACTCCCACACTACTGCTGATGCCAAGAAGAGCTTGCTGACAGGAGACTACTACGGCTGTCCCCTGAGAGGTGCTACCAGCACCTGACTAATACGGATGCAGATACTCACAGACAACCATCAGCCTGAGCCGGGGGACCCCAATGGAAGAGCTAGGGGAAGGATTGAAGGAGCTGAAGGGGATTGCAACTCCATAGGAAGAACAATGTCAATTAACCAGACTACCCAGAGCTCCCAGAGACTAAACCACCAAGCAAAGAGTATATATGGAGGAATCCATGGCTCCAGATACATATGTAGCAGAAGATGGACTTACCTGGCATCAGTGAGAAGGGAGGCCCTTGATCCTGAGGCTTGATGCCCCAGCGAAGAGGGATGCTAGAGTGGTGAAGCAGGAGTGGATGAGTGGGTGGAGGAGCACCCTCATAGAGGCAAAGGCAAAGGGGGAAGAAGAGGGACTGGGGATTGTTGTAGGAGTAACATGTAAGGGGGATGTCAATTGAAATGTAAATGAGTAAAATGATTAATAAAAAATAAAACAATGTTTAAAATTCAGTCTACTGAATTATTGTTTTTGTTTATAAATATAGTATTTGCTTTGATCAACTTATATGTAGATGCAGTAGTATTTCTTGCTTTCCCCTACCACTCTTTCTTTAATTCCTCCCCAATCCATCTCTAATTCTTTATCACTTCCCCATTTCATGTCCTCTTCCTTCGGCCATAACTACTCAGTCCAATTTGTACTGCTCATGTACAACTCAGTCATAAACGTGGTATCTGTAGCACAGCTCTTCATGACAAGGCTAAGAGACCATCAAGGAAGAAGAGGAAGAAAGATTATAACAGCCAGAGATTATGGAGCATTGAGTGAAACAGTGCCATATGGACCCATGAACTCAAAGCAATTGTGGTTATTTACATGAGTCCTGCACACTCTCAATCTATTAAATATTCTACCTTAGAGTGGAAAGAGACTCAAATACACAATTGCAGGTGAGAAGTTCCTGAGAGATAATGGCATCTGAGTCAGAAAGATTCAGTTGTGTTTAAGGGTGTAGTACCTTGTAGATCAACCATGCTCTGATAAATCAATTTATTTGAAAACAGCACAAGTATTTGTATTTATAAAACAATGTTTCAAAAATATTACTCTGAATATGTTTTATAATTTTATTTTGAAAATAACATTCAACAATGACAATAAAAATATATTCATCTATTATATTTGTATAAGAATGCCAAAAAATCTAAAGACAATTAAACTTAATTATCAATGTTTATAATATGAATATAAGTATAATATTGAGATATAGATTATCTCATATATATGTGTATCATCGCATAATATGTATTTTGTCTTTATTTAAATAAAAAATCTTGCTATAATGCAGAACTTACAAAGCGGCATTTCAGTTGTATTAATGATCTAAAATATTCTTAAGGATAGGTGGGTCTCTGTGAGTTTAATGCCAAATATTCCTACACAGCAAATTCTAAAACATTCAGAGCTAGTTAATAGAGACTACATGTATCAAAAAAAGGTAAACAAGTCTGTATTTGAAATGTGCAGATTTAACTCTTCATGTGCATAAAACATAATAATTAAAATATCTTACTTTGTGAGTTAAATTTAATTGTATCAGGTTTGTAAAGTAGCAAACTATAGGATTTATATTATATTCCATGTAAAATGCATATATTTTGAGCATACTGCTCTTAGGTGTAAAGCAGATGTAATAAATATATATTGTTTTCTGTTTTCATATATATACAATTTTTTCAACATCAAATTTTGCAAGTAATGTTTCATTAAATTTCGTTTCTAAAATAAAGCTATTTACAGTTTTAGAATACAGTTGGTATAAAATATATGTACATATATATATATATATATATATATATATTCTATACATAGAATATAGCTGGTAACATGGACTCAGTTGCCTCTAGAATTATCTCAAAAATGTTTCGCTTTATAGCTTATAAACACCTTTAATCCCTGGGAGGAAGAGGCAGGCACATCTCTCTGAGTTGGAAGCCAGACTGGTCTACAAGGAAGTTCCAGGACAGCCAGGGCTCTGTGACACAAAGAAATCTGGTCTCAAAATATATAAGGGATTATTGTGATACGTTTGTGTTCATTTATGGTTTGCTCTGAATCATATAAAGTGACCAGTTTTAGAGACAATTCTTCAGACAACTTGTGTTCTTGTATCTGTTGACTGAACATTTGGAAAACTCTGATGTATTTTAGCTCTGATATTTCTTCTTTTATTTCTTTTTTTTTATTGGATATTTTATTAATTTACATTTCAAATGCTATCTCCTTTCCTGGGTTTCCCTCAGCAAACCTCCTATCCCATCCCCCAAACCTTATTTCTATTAAAGTGCTCCCCCACCCACCCACCAACTCCCACCTCATCATTCCCCTACACTGGGGCATCTAGCCTTCACAGGACCAAGGACCTCCCCTGCCATTGATGCCAAATAAAGCCATCCTCTGCTACATATGCATCTGAAGTCATGGTCGGTCCATGTGTACTTTTTGGTTGGAGGTTTAGTCCCTGAGAGCTCTGGGGGGTCTGGTTGGTTGATAGTGTTGTTCTTCCTATGGGGTTGCAACCCCTTCAACTCCTTCAGTCCTTTCTCTAACTCCTCCATTGGGGTCCCTGTGCTCAGTCCAATGGTTGTCTGTGAGCATCCGCATCTGTGTTTGTCAGACTCTGGAAGAGCCTCTTAGGAGACAGCTATATTAGGCTCCTGACAGCAAGCACTTCTTGGCATCTGCCATAGTGTATGGGTTTGGTGTCTGTATATGGGATGGATCCGCAGGTGGATCAGTCTCTGGATGGCCTTTCCTTTAGTCTGTGCTCCACACTTTGTCTCCATCTTTACTTTAGACAGGAGCCATTCTGGGTTAAAAATTTGGAGATGAGTGGGTGGCCCCACCACCCCACCCAGGAGGGAGGCTTGCCTAACCTCTGGATATGGTCTCTATAGGTTCTCCCTTCCCTTTGTTGGGCATTTCAGCTAAACTCCCTCCCTGTTGGGTCCTGGAAGCCTCTTGCTTTCCTGGCATCTGGGACTTGCTGGTGGCTACTCCCACTTCCCCATTTCCCCATTGCTACACACCACTGTTTACATTCCTGACCCTGTGTATATCATCCCTGTCGTCTTCTCCTCCCATACCTGATCCTGTCCCCCTTTTCCCCCTCCCCCTCCTCTCTTCCTCCCAAGTCCTTCCACTCTATCTCCTGTGAGTTCATTTTTAAACTTTTAGTTTGAGATGCCTAAGGGTGAGGATTAAACTTTCTATTATTGTGTCAGAACCTCAGAATTTATGGCTGTTTTCATTGCCTTTTGCTGTTTCTTTTGTCAAATTGGGATCTCTAACATTTGGTACATTAGTATTTATCACTGCATGCCTTCTTGGCATATTTTCTCCTTTTTCTGGTACATAGTGCTCTTTAACTCTTCTGATTAGGTTTTCTTTGACTTTTGTTTCATCACATATCAGAATAGCTCCACCAGCCTGTGTAAGATTTCTATCCCCTGACTCTCAGTTTCTGAGACACTTTTTCACTGAGATGTGTTTCTTGGAGACAGAAGATAATCAGATGTTTTAAAATCCATTAGCTAGCCTATATCTGTTAATTGTGGTGTTAAAATCAAATTGGGTTAAGTTTTGATTGAAAGAGGTTTGCTTTTTCTTGTAGTCTGCTCATGGTTTTATTTGCTGAATGCATTGTTGACAGCTCTTTCTTTCCTCCAATATTAGCATGTGAGGTTTGCAGAATTACTGTGTTGGACACAATGGATACTTTTTCAGTTCATATTTACTCATCAAGGTCTCTCATAAAATGTAATCTTTCCTGTCAAGTCTTTTTCTTCTCTTATTTCAGTTATTCACATAATTGTTTTCTGTAATACTGGGCTAGTTGTCATAGATTTCCCTTGCTTGTGCTTATATAAAAATGTTATTTGTAAAATTTTCATCTTTTTTAACTTTTAGATTCTTATAGTATGTATTTTTATATTGTCTCTTCTTCCAGGTGCTTTTTGCCTTCCTATCTACCCAATTTATCTCTCTCTCTCCCCTCTTCTCTCTCTCCCTCCCTACCCCCTCTCAAAACAACATAATCACTAGTAACAATAAAAACTCACCTAAACACAAAAGAAAACAAAATGCACAAACGCAATGCCCTGCACTAAAACAAACAAAACAAATGAACCACAAACCAAACCAAACTAAACCAAACCAAACTAAACCAAAACAAAACATACAAAACAAAAAATGCAGTTTTGTATGTTGGCCAAACACTTGTGAGCTTAAGGCCTGCCTTGTAGTGAGGTTGATATACCAGGTGCCACTCCATCAGAAAATTCTGATTTCCCTTTTCCAAGCATCTATCGATTGAATATAGCTTCTTTATATTAGGGGTAAAACTTAGTGCTCACTTTCTCTTCTCCACGCTGGGATATTGTCTGCTTAGAACCTGTGTAAGCCTGTTTCCTTGGTGTTGTCTACCACATGTCTCTCTTAGAATCTTTCTGGCTTGTCTTCTGCATAGTTCCCTTAGGCTTGAGGGGAGCAATGATAAAGATAACCCATGTAGAGCAGAGTGCTCCAAGAGCTCTCACTCTCTGGATGTTATTGAGTTGTGGGACTGTGTTAATTACCACCTATTAAAAGAGGCCTCTCTCTCAATGCTAAACAACCTGAGTTTGATTATGAAACTATAACTAGTCTTCAATGCTGTCAGAAATCTGAGAACTAATTAAATATTGCCTGAGTATATAGGAAGCACCAAACATAGCTTTTAAAACTTAAACAATTTTAGAGACAGCCCCTAATTTCTTATAACATTGGAGCATCTGTCTTCAGCATTCTGGCTCAGAACCATCTGGCAGACCTTTTGTGAAGCAGGAACTATGAAGGACTAGCTTATGCTGTATTGGCAGAGCTTAGTAGTCGACTATCCCACCTCATTCTTTTTGCAAAGTATATTGTCTGCAGATGATATAAGCAATTTCTGTCTAATGACTACTTTACCATGATAAACAACTTTGACTGGAGGTAAAGTGCTTGATTTTTCTTTGAAGGGGAATGGGGAAGCTGTCAAGGGCAGATATGTCTCATGGTCAAAAGATCCTTAATAATGAAATAACATTAAATGTCACATTCTATGGATTTTTGATGTTGTTGAAGACTATCTGGGTAAAGTATCTCTGAAATGTTAAACCTTAACTACTCTTAACCATTTCTATTTGAGTAAGTTGAAAACACTTTATTATAATTAAATCAGAATGTAACATAACCATGACTTTGCTATCTGGCCCTAATTTGTGTTGCTCAATCATCTTAAACAGTTTGTAAAGCATCTATTAAGAGGATTGAGTCCAAAATAAAAAGGCTTCTCTAATGCCCCTTGAGCAATGCAGTGATATATGTCATGAAAAATAGTATTTTTGCTATGTTCATTTTGCAGAATGATAATAGTAGTTTTTCTCAATGTGTGCATGGCCAATGTAGTTAGAGGTTCTTAGGTTTATTCCCACTAAGAGTGTCAAATATGGGCTTCATCAGATAGAGTACATCTAAATCAAATTAAAAGTACTGTTACTCCTATATATCATACGTACTACTAATACATCAGTATATGTTTTATGCAGGTCATGATTGTAGGTCTTAATGCCTGTATCTGAGTGACACTGATGAAATATTAGTTCTTTGTGTATTTTAAGAGATAACGTTGCAGGCATAGAAAATTTGCCTTGTAGTTATTTACTCTCAGGGCTTGAAACAACTCACACCTTACTTTCCACCTTTTGAGTAGCTGAGAAAAAGTCAGATGTTGTTCCGTCCTATTTGAGTTTATTGTTCACTGGAAGTTTTTACACTATAGATTTTAATATTGTTCCTTTGGTTTGTATTTTGACATTTTGACTTTGATATGTCAGGGAGATTTTTCCATATTTATTTGTAATTTCTAAATATTCATTGTGTTTTGGTTATATTTGAATGCCTATTTCTTTCCGTAAGTTTGGGAGATCTTCTGTTATATGTTCTGTGAGTATATAATCAATGTTTTTGGACATTTTCTCAAATCATTCTTTTACATTGTGGATTCTTAGATTTAGTCTCTGGAGTATTTCCTACAGTTTTGGAAATATTTGCATATGGTCATTAATTTCTTTAACTAAACATAGTGACTATTATTTTCATGACTTTGTTTTCCAGCTCCAAGATTTTCTCATCTGAATTTTCATGTTTGACAATGATCGTTTGCACTGTATTTTTTGTTTGACTGGTTGGCTCTTTTAGTTTAAGCATTTTTCTTGATTGTTTATCAGCTTTAATTTACTTGCTCTTTTTCTTCATGCTATTTTTTTTTCTGCAATTTACTTGATTATTTGATTCATCCTGGTAAATTTCCTGTTCTGAACTTATTTTCTTCTTTCACAGTTTATTTTAGTCTTATATGTAGTTATTGATGCGTTGAAAAATATGAATTTTAACCCTTTTTCTTCTGTCATTCTAGCTGTCTTATTGCTTTTAGTTTTCATTATTGCAGAGTTTTGAGCTTATATAATTGTTGTAGTAGCTTATGATTGTGTTAGACAGTTGTTAGTTTTATCTCTGGAGATATATAAACTGGGTTTATGTTTCCCAATATTATTATTCAGGGAGAAGCCAATTGTAAGATTTTATACACCTATTTATTATTTCCATAGTGCTAATGTGCACTAGAAGGCATCCTTATGTTTCATGTGCTTTCTTGATATGTTTCAGAGTCAGCAACTTTAATGCACTGGTGGGAAACATATAGTTGATATGTTTTTGGAGCTAAAGATATCAAAGTTAATTGAAATATTAACTTATATTGAAATAAGATGATAATGAGAAAAGTGAGAAGGAGTATGAATGAATGAGAAGGAAAGTACAACATTTAACAATGAGGCAATAATAGAGATATATCATGGATTAAGTGTAGGAAAAGATAGCTACAAATGACTATTCAGAAGAAATGGGAGGTAAAGGAAAACTAATGAACAATTAAGGTACAACAATATGCATAAAAT
Organism: Uromys caudimaculatus; assembly: GCA_028551405.1. Classification (NCBI taxonomy): domain Eukaryota; kingdom Metazoa; phylum Chordata; class Mammalia; order Rodentia; family Muridae; genus Uromys; species Uromys caudimaculatus. The sequence goes on from CM052702.1 coordinate 1,709,130, forward strand.
AAATAAAATATATTACATCTTTAGTCACTATTGATTCTTAGTTGTAATAAAATGAAATATCATGTCATATTGATAGCCTTTTGTAGTAGTGTCTGTTCTTTAGGAGAAGGTTTGTTAGTTTCTGTATTCAAACAACTGGAGACATTGTCCTTTCTGCCCAGAGGTATTCCTATATGGTACTCTACTTTCAACAGTGTCTAACATCTCTCAGAGTTGGTTTCTCATGTTTAGAACATGTTATTTCTGCAGGCAAGGTGTTCTGAAATGGAGGCTAATGAGAGATGTGGAAAACCTATCTGTCCATGGTTCTCTCTTAACTGGATGTTCTCTTTTTGGCTGAGCCCTGTGGGTATAATCCTCCAAGATCAACATCACCATAATTGGAACCTTCTAATGCAGTTCACACAGGCAGTGATTGGGAAAATTCCTTCTCAGAATATTATCTTTAGGGAACACATGTGAAAATCTCATTTTCCGGATCTTTCAACATGCCTCTGCCTTGATATCTATAACCTGCTTTCCTTGCCATTCAGTGTATGCAACCACTGCTTAAAACTGCATAGCCTGATCATATGTCCCCCCAGCTTCTTGCTGTTTCAGCTCCAGTGTCCAGGATGAAGCAACATCTCCTGGATAGCTGCCAGTTTCCCTGGTATGGATGGAACATCATAGTACAATTGACTCTGGTGGGCAACCTTTCCTTGTTTCTTGTAGAGAAAATCAGACTTATATTTTGCTTGATTCTTTTTACTTATAAAAATAGAATCTATATTTTTAAACATTATCTCTTATCTTGAATCAGATAACACAGAGTTGGAATCTAATCTACTGGGAAGTCACCCAAAATGTCTTTCTAAGACAACGACTAGCATACTCAAATTATATTATTAAACCAATACATCTATACAACTCTTACATATATACATATATATGTATATAATATATGAGCACAAATATTTCCCTATATAACTCATCCGTGGCTATTATAGAATGTGTTTCTCCTTAAAGAATAATCATTTTAAGATCTAGAAGAAACAATGCTTGGAAAATTGGATGATCAAGGTATCTTTCTTGAAAAGGATGGTAAAAGTAAGAAAATAGAAAGTAAAGGAAGAAAACATTTCTTATTAACTTTATATGTTAGTATAAAGTCATTATAAATAGCATTTGAATATTGGGTTTAGACATAATATGATTTTTTCTTAGTATATTTGAATACATAAGAAGCAGCTGTATTTAGAAAGATGATTGAAAGCATTTCTCTTGGTGTCTATTCTTGGTCAGTGTCACAGTATTTATCATGCACATTGTGATATACATTCACACTCATGTGTACACACAAGCACACACACACATTCACACACAGAAACACTGCAAGTTAAAGAGAAATGTTAAAAATTGCTTACATTTATAGAAGCATTTACAGATCTAGTACATGAAAAATGATTAACTGATTCTTAGAAACTGCTACTGTAGCTTTAATGGGGAAAGCAGGCTATGAGATCAGCATGCAGTTGTTAAAGTGAAGGTCAAGGGCATGAGAGGTGACTGCTATAAATGAGTTAATAAATTTAACCTGGAGTTAATATCTTTAAAAATTCCCTAATCTACACTATAGTTTCTTCGTAATATTTTTTTTTCTTATTGTAAGTCTATTAAATCTGAGAGCATCCCAAGATCTTCAGGGCAATGGCACTTTTGCCAATATTTGCGTGTTCCTGTAACACCACAAATAGAAAGTAATAGTTAATATTATACTGGGAAGGCTACGCTTTCCAATAGGTGAGTAGGGATTAGCTGCCTTCTGATTATAAAGAGGGTTCTTAGAATTTAATCCTCAGGAGCACTCTACTCCTGTGTTTTTAATGACCCTTAATAGCTTAAGTCTGCACAGAGCACACATGCATGTATTTATATTTGTATTGATATATATTTCATGTATCAATTTCTATTCCCTAGGTGAAATTTATGTTGTGAATTACTATGCAACTCTTTTGTCTAAAATGTAATTATCTAATTATGTGTTCAGGGATATGACATAGCTAGACTCATAGAGCACCAATTCACAAGCATTTAATTTTTGTTTTTAATAAGACACAATGAGAAAAGGGATCTTTTCCCCCTGGCTGGGGATACAGTACTCATGCTTAAGAGGTACTTTTAGAATTGAAATTTTCTTTGCTAGCTCCTTTGGGCATGTCATTAAGTGGTTGTAGCACTACAGGGCAGTTTTGTTCTCCAACATGACCCTTAAGGAAATCCTGTTAGTAAATCACAGGCTAAGAAGTCATGTAATATTTTCCTAAAGTAACTATGTAACATCAAATAGTGCCAACACATACAGTCTCAGATTTTATTAGGGATGATAAACCCTCCATGAGGTATACCTTTTCAGATTCACTGAATTAGAAATACCTCATACTAGCTGTGGTTTGTTCAAGTAATTTGGCTAAGCCAAAGATATTTTGGAAGTTTAGAGTAGCTGTCCTGTATTCACAAAAATGGGCCTTCATAGAAATGGGCTAGATCCCCTGACCTGTGTGCATAGACTAGTTTTAAGGAGAAATGGGCGAGAGAATGTTGAATGCCTCTCTGATAATGTTGGCCCTGTTAAAACTGCCTTGGGCCTCTAGTAGATGAATGAAAATTTGGTTAAAATTGGTATATCCAATACTATGTCTTGTATCTTAGTAGTTGTACACATTCATCACTTCATTCCCTGGTACAGTAAACAACTCATAACTCATAGTTTAATTTGATTGACAGATGCCTTGGGCATTTCTTAGCACTCAGCTAATATAGTATACACAGTCAAACTTTCCTGGGTGTTTAATTGGTTTCAACAACAATAACAACAACAGCAGTAAGAGAAATAATATTTCTAGAGTTAATTTAGAAGGACGAGACAAAAATGAGGAAAATAAATTATGGGGATTTTTTTCATGTGAGTAACAGGTTTAATACTTTTCTCAAGTACTGATATCATTGAATTGAACATCTGCTTTCCAGCTGTGCATATTGATATATTACCAAGTTTTTTTCCATTCTATTCTAAATATATCCATAAGGTTGAAGGAGTTTAAGTACCTGATTTTTTGACAATGCCTTGGTTGTGAATGATATAAAAATGTCAAAATTTTGTAGACCAAATTATGCACAGAATATTATATTTCCTTTGACTCCAAAGCCATTTGTCTCTGGCCAATTAAGCTGCTCTCCACTCACACCTTGTTCCAGATGGGATCAGAAAATTCAAAGGAAATAAGTTCTCATAATTTACTTATTTCTCGAATTCTTATAGTTTTCCTGATTTTCAGTTAGATTATCATTAAATTATGCCCTCAACTTTTCATTTGTTCAAACTTCTTAAGTTGGCCCTTAGATATTCAATTCAGTTTATTTCTTCTTTGATAATAATTGCTTTCAGAAAAATCCCATTAGGTGGAGATTTGGTTATTTTAAGATTGTTAAATCTGAATTCAAGTCTTAGAGATTGTAGTCTAAAGTAGCATGTGTACATGGAAAGTAAGTCATACTGACCAAAATGTATGTAACTCAGTGCCTTGTCTAATAGGGCAATGTGGAATGTATTTCACCATTTCGACAAAAACAAAAATCCCCAATAAGATGTTATATCTTTCCAATCTGCCCTTATTGTTACTGTTACCATAGCAACTAAATAGCTCAGAGTTGCAAACTAAACAAGGGACCAAATAAGATGAGCTTATGAGCTATTGCATTATCACTGTTCATAAGCTGGCAATTCAAAACCGCTCAAGTCATACCCACAAAGGAAAATTTTTTATTCTCTCTTTCCCTGACCAAAATGAGGGTTAATAAAAGCATTCCACCATGTTCTAGGCTTTATGGATTAAACTGCTTAAGAAATGGGATGCTGTAACCTGAAGGGACCATGCACTCAGCATTGTCCCAGGACTCACTTCATGTAGCAATCTGCTGGCTTGCAAGGTAATATAAAACAGAAGATGAGATTTATTGATTGATTGGTTTAATTTCATTGGATGACAGTAAAGAAATATGGCTTGCTTTTCCCCCTTAACAATGTATGTAATTAGGAGAATATCATATATGAGATTTTTAAGTAGGACAGATTAAGGCTGCTTAGGAAAATGAGATCTATAAATAATAGATGCTGAGTTCCTGCAGCCTTTCAGATTCCTTAAAGAATATTGCAATTCATGAGATAGTTTCAAAAATGCCCAAATATAATATAATTCAGAAAGTAGCATGTTCCTGGTTATCAATATACTTTAGCTAAATATGAGAGTCAATGACAGGAATAAAACTAATAACAACTAACTATTCTTATGTACCTTGTAGAGTACCATTTATATTATATCTTCTAACTCACTACAGTTTTCCCTGTTGTATGGATTACCATGTCTGTTTGTATATGAATAAATCCCTTTACAAGTTTAGGAACAGAAAGAGCTGTGGTTTGAGACCAAGAAATCTAATTCCATAGTCCAATATCAAGCATTAAAAAAGTTTAAGACTTTTATCTTTTTGTTTTGGCCAGTAGGCTCAATAATATGGCAAAAATACAGATTAATTCCCATTTATTGCCCTTCATCACTCTGTTCTTTTTTCTACAATCCCTGGCTTCTTTATTTCAACTCTACTTAACTGAAGCTCTGTGTCTTTACACAACATTAAAATTAATTTTTTTCACATCCATAAAGTGTATTTTTTTATGAATCAGTTTATTCAAATAGCTTTAACTTAAACAATGTTAGCAATGGCAACAAGTTACACATACATCTTGAAGTCGGTTTGAACTAGCCTGACTAGACCTTAGGAATTCATAATCATTTATCAAACATACCTCATTTATAGATTTTATGATGTTCCTTCTCTAAAATTTTGTAGAATCCTGGTGTTAAACACAATTAGCAAAGACAGAAGTGGTTAGATATACATATCTAAGTCAATTTCTGTTATTCAGAGTAGACCTTTTCACCCTCAGAAATTTACAAGCTTCAATCAAATACACTTTATTCATTAAATATATGTTTTTAAATCATAGTTTCCATAAAGCTTGTTTTTTATGGTTTGTCTTCATACCTTATTTTCATTCTCAGAAGAAGAATCATCACACCAAAATCCATGTTAATCCAAAATATCTTCTAGATATGTTATTGCGCCTTTGGTTCCCAAAGGAGATATAATGATTAGCAGAGGGTTCAATAGGACTAAAGGTTTAATGATCACTGCCTTGGTTGGTATATAGCACACAGTAAGCTTAACCGAGATGGCAGTGAAGTCACATGTTATATACTCATAAAGTGTATTTTTAATGACAGCCTTTAATGCTTATAGGTTATAATGTCTTTACTGTATATTCAATGATAATGTATGCTACCAAATATCATTCGTCGTACTTCCAAGACAGCTAAAGTTTCTGTCCCGTCTTCAGAAGATTTCAGGCTGAAGTGAACCAATATGTCTTGGTCAGAGTCTATATCCAGAAAGACACTTTTAGTGATGAGCACATGGCAGAGTTGAAGACAGCACATATTTGGGGAAATCTCTATGCAGGTGGTAGAGAAACATATAGACCAAATCGACTCCATCTCTGTTTACAGTAGCAAGAAGAAAGCAATACTGGAGATTCATGAATAAAAAGGCATTTTCATCCAGCAGATAACAGGTCCACATTTAAGACTGGCTGGGGCCAACCTCTGTCAGAATTATTGCAGGCTGCAAGAAAACAAAAGAGTACCTGTGTAGAAAGAAATCTTAGAAATAAAAATGAGGATTCAGCCATCAGTTATAGGTTTGTTACCATGAAATTAAGCTAAATTATTTCTCTAGAAAATTTATATGAAATTCTAGACAGCTCAGAGACATTAAACAATTGTTTTTCTCTTGAGCATCAACTAAGATGCTATTCATAAATAGTAAAGTAGATTATAAAAGTATGTGCATTTTCATCTGAAAGGTATTAATTTTTTCCTGATAACATTTTTGAAGATTATTGGAGAATGGTAAGCAAAAAATATAACTTTCAATTGGCAGAAGAGACAGGAACTTCCAAAATCAGCATCACAGTCTGGCATGTGTGTGATGGGCAATGAGAAGAGACATGTCTAAAAGCCTTCAAAGTTGCAAACAATAAGTGAAATATAGACAGTTCACATAACATGAACATCTCACTACACCTTGACTTTACTAATTATGGGCTAAAAAGTTCAGAGTTTGCAGAACTGATCCTGGAGTCAGAATGAAGAGATGAAGCAGAAATAACAAGTCAAATAATGACTTACTTGTATATGAAAATTTTGTTGCTTTTCATTGTTTTGACAGGGTCTCATTTGGCATTGGCTTCAAATATACCATGCTTTAGGGGATAACCTGAAACTCCTGATCTTTTTTCCTTCACCTCTGGTTTACCCTACCACATTCAGATTATGCAGTGATGGGGAAAGAACTCAGCTCTTCATGCACACTAAGCAAACGTTTAGGCAACAGAGCTTTGGCCCTACATCTCGGTTCTACTTTCAATAGTGAAAAAGAAATTACAGTGCATAGGCTGGATATCTGGTAAGATGTTCTGCACAGAGTTGAGCATGGCACTATCAAGCATAGTCTTAGCAAACCTTGGCTGGGCATAGGAATTCACGAATCAAGAAGGAGAATGTGCAGAGTTTGGCAGACAATAGATCATGAACAAGCTTCGATATGCTTTGGTGTTTGAATTTTATCCTAAAGGCTATGGGGAGAGGACAAAAGAGTTGAAAACAACAGAAAACACTTTAATGCTTTTACTGCCTGTGAATTTATTTTTAGCAACAAGAATACAGGAAGTATTAGAGGCTTAGACAGCCTGGGAACCAGCAGGCTGTTCACATGATTTTAGATAAGAAATGGAGAGACTAATAGCAGATAGTTGGCATCAACTGGAAAGGACACAGTGGAGAAGGTAGGAGAGGCTGTGAGGTTTCTCTAAGATTGAAACACTCTGTCCTGCAGGAATTTCCTTAAGCTGGAATCTAAAAGACTCACAATAGCTTCGGGAATGTTCCTGAAATGGACAAGATTCATTGCATCTGGACCCTCACCCCTAAGCCCTCACCCCTGCCAAAAGGGTAAGTAATACAGGCTGGGAGTCTTTATCAAATGAAATGGAGCTGACCTGAAAGTAATACTCTGAAAGCAAAAATGGTTCAAAGACGTCCCTGCAACAAGACCTGGAAGTAGCAGAAAGGAGGAAAGATGCCTCGAAAAGCTGAAGCCCCTAGAAAGAACCCACTACAAACCATTGACCTTCCTGCAGGCTGTGCACTGATCTTCCTGGTTCCCTGATTTTGTGAGCCATCATCCATCCTAGGATAGACTTTATTGATGTAGCTGCTTTTGAGTCATTTCTCCTCTTGTAAGTAACCTTTACCTATATTCCTGTATATATAACCCCACTAAAACTCATGGATCGCCAAGTTGACCTTGGTGTTACCTGTACTTTTGTTTATTGTGGGGTCCCTGTCTTGAGTGAAAAGACTTGTGTGTGTGCCTCCAAGAAAAGTTTTGTCACACAACAAGTGGTCACCATTAGAAAAAAAGATAAGCAACAGTTTTGGGAGAGCAACAATACATAGCTGCTTTGGTTATGGGATCTGAGGCTTTTCCAGATTCCTAGATGCTATGTGCACAAAATCAGTGATTGGAAGACCCAATGGCTGGATGCAGTCTACAGAATGAGGGAGGGGGATTTGCAGCTTCTTGTAATAACAGTAATTATAACAATAATACAATGGTATTTCGACACTATCATTTTTCTGTGCCTTTTGAAATATAAAAACACAGAAAAGACTGACCCTATAGTCAATGTTTAATGAAAATTTTATACCTTGACATGAGATTCAGGCTTATAATTCTCCAAAATTTATACTATATTTTAAAATACATTTAAAAATAAACATTTTATTGATTCCTTGTGAGTACTCCACATGTACTCCAGTTCGACTCATATCCTCATCTTCTCATATCCAACCTATGTCTTTGCAGCTCCCCCTCAAATTAATACACACACACACACACACACACACACACACACACACACGCACGCACACACACACAGAGCACAGAAAACATTTCACTATAGAAGCTGTAGAATGTTACAATGCATCCCGCTGTGCACACACCTTACTTGCAAATGTTCATTGAAATGAATCACCTGTCTGGTTCAGGATCCCTGGCTTCTGTGACACCATCAATACTGAGTCCTCATCTGAACTTCTCTGGGTCATCCTGCTGCTGACCTCTGTCATGGAGATCCTGCAGCTCTGGATCAGTATGACTGGATGGGCTCCTTCCGGCATCCCAACAGTACGCAGATGATACAGATTTTACGTGCTCCAACTCAGAGCCCTGGATCTGGGCCTGTGTAACAGCCAAGCTGGTCAGCATGCCAGCTCTTCCTTATCCACAGCGCAAGGACAAGCTCTACAGCACTACCCCAGCTAGGTGATCCAATGACACCATTGGCAGGTAGGCAGACGAAGTGCAGGGCCCACTCAGCTAGGGAGATACAGGTCAATTTATTCATTTGCTCTCATAAACCCAGGGCCAACTCTCCCTACTGACACAAGTGGTAAGGGGTAAGAAGGCAAGGGTATCACCCACACACCCACGAAACCTCAGGGCTGATATAGCAGATGTTAGGCATATCCTGCCCTCCTATACTCTCACCTAGACCCCCATGCCCTAATGTGTTGCCTAACACATTAGGATAGGTGCAGGGCCCTCTATCCCAAGTGCTGTAACTGATAAGGGGCATGGGCAGCTTATCTTCTCTCATGTCCCTGGGGCTAGCTCTCCCACCTGCCCTAGGTGGTGGGGGTGAGGGGGATGAAGCATTATCCCTTCACCCACATCACCTCATGACAGATGAGTGGCAGGGAAAGCTCTCTCATGCTCTCCCGAACATGCTGGCTCACCTGTGCTCCCAAAGATCGTCTCTGCTGTCCTGTCCAAGTGAGGTACAGGGCCAGCTTCCACAAGTGCTGCAGTTGGTGAAGGGCAGATAGATCTCCTGTTCTCAAGACCCTGTGGGTAGCTTTCCAGACTGCCAGAGGTTACAAGGGTCAATGTTGGAGGAATGGGAGGCATCTCCTCTGCTCCCATGCTATCTCATAGCAGAAGTGTGGCAGACTTATCTTCCCACATTCATGCCCTCTGGGCTAGCCCACCCACACCAATGCCATCAGGACCAGCTCCGTTGTGCTGCCTGGGTGAGGGACAAGATTTGCTCTCCTGAGTGCTGCTCATATTGCGACATGGGGTCAGCTATCCAGAGCACCAAAGTCAGTGAGTGGTGGGGGCAGTTCTGCACAGACCCTGGACACCCACGTGTTCCCCAGCAGCTGCCCTGAACAGGCACATCCACATGTTCTCTAGTGGTAATATGAGTCACAGACATTGACACTAATACCTGACCCAGACATGGCCCTCAGTGGCAACTTGGGCTGGAATCTCACCATGTCCCCAGGTGTCAGGGCTAGCTGCTCATAGCAGGCAACTCCTCTTTACCCTCATTCCAGTTTTACCACTCTTCATAATACTCAAGGTGTTTCACTTCTTTCTCCCTCATTTAATTATCACATTGTGGTGGCTCTTACTGCAGGCTGGCCTTGAAGCTGATGGACCCATATGTAAGATCCTCTGCCTATGCTGTATAGTGTTGTGGCAAGCAGGTATTCATGGCCTGCTTGTGTAGTGTACTGGAGGGCAGGCCTGGGGGTGACATGGTGGTCTATCTTTCTCTTCCATCCCTGTACTAAAGGATGGTAGGTGGAGCTCTGTGTGTTTATGTCCCATATATGCCTGAGGGCAGTTCTATGGGTGACATGATGATTCACAGAACTTGTCTGTCTTCCTCCTCCTGTACTGAACTGCCAGGATTTTATTTGATTTGATTTTATGCATCTTAGGTGTAAAACAGCTTGGGCAATCAAGTCACACATAAAGCTGGGGTGAACAGAGGCCTCTGACTGGTAGAAGAGCAGCACTGCCACCAGCTTGTCTCTTTGCCCATCAACAGGGTTGTTGTTTGTTTGTTTGTTTGTTTTCTCTTATTTTGATTTTTAATACATTTTTATATCTACTAGTTTTTCCAGGGAAAAGAAAAATATGAATTTAAACAATCTTAGTGGCTTATGAATTCAACTAATGACTTGAGTACTATAAACAGCATTGTTCCCTTGTATTTATCTGCAAAGTAAGTATTTATGGTACATCCACAGTATGCTGGATTGTTGTTGGGGCAGAGGACAGAATACTGAAAAAATATTTGTTCTTATGGTTATTGCATGTCAGAAAACCATCAAGTAAATAAAAAATTCAAAGTACTTTTTCTTGTAATATTTTTATCCATTATTTGAGAAAATCCTATCAGGAACCCTGAATACACTGTTCAGACACTTTAGGTCTTTGCTCTCCCTTGTGATCACTCTCTCAGAAAAAAAAAAAAAAAAGAATAAAAAAATGCAAGTCTAAATTGTGTTGCCTATATACTCACTGGAGCATGATTAAACTTCTGGTGGCCTGGCCCTTTGAGAAAACTGAGGCCCCCACCTGTACTCTTGTCATAGTGCAGTCAACAGTTGTGGAGAACTACACTTCATCCTTATCATAATTTCTAAGAATTCACTTTGATGGCTTTCTGTTCCAGCTGTTACTTTTGGGAGTGGGGTGGGGTTGGTGGTTGTCACAAGGGCCTTCTATGTTCCTCTTTCTCAACTGTGAGCTGCAGTCAATATCATGGCAAAAGTGGCTTCCTTGTCCTGTACTGTCAGCAGGGGCATGGATCATGGACTATATATTTTCTGGATCAGTAAGCTTAAGAGAACACAGGGCAGAAGGGTAACAGGAATGCAGAGTAAAGGGAAGAAAGAAAAAATAGGATGATACAGCTTCTAGAATACATCATATAGACTTAAACCTGTGTCTGTAAAACCTGTATTTTATTCTGCATGGGGGGGGGGATTATTTGTTGATTTTTAGCTAAAGAATGCTATAATATGATTTAACTTTTAAAGTGATCATTCTAGATATTGGGTATAGAATAAACTCCAGAGTTTGAGAGTGAACCAAAGCATGGATGAAAGTTCTGTGATTATCCAGGCAAAATAAGGTAACATCCCTGAAGCGTAATCAAATGTGCAGAATGGAGGCATAACATCAAATGTGTCATCTGAGGGACACATACACAATTCAGTCAACAGCTTGCGATGGTTTTGTTTGCTATGCATTTGTTTGTCTTCTAAACTGGGCATGCTATTAGTAGTTGTAGCAAGAAGCAGAATATACACACACACACACACACATACACACACACACATACACACACACATACACACACATATATATATACAAAATACTTATATGTGTACATTTTAATGATACATATATGTGATATGTAAAGTCATTGTAGATCATCTCAAATGGTTATGGCACTGAGAATTCTGACCAGGCATTAGCAAGTCCCAAGAGAGGAAATAGTGTAAAATCTATCCCATACTTAAAAATCAAGAGAAATGAAGATTTCATTCGGAGTCCATAGGCCAGGATTAGTTAACCACGCACAGGTCATGGCAGATTGATCAGGGCTACTGCCCATTTTCATGTTTTGTCCTGTTTAGGTGTTCAGCCCATTAGATGAGGTCAACTTTGAGATTCAGTTTCTTCCATAAAATTCACTCAGTGAAAATAGGAATCATTGATTCAACAGCACTAGCAGATATGGAGATATTGCCTAACAGGCGATTAAATTCTGTGTGGTCAGGGGTGGGTGCTCCTGTAGTACTGAATAAATTAATGTTGCTTTCATGGGGGGTGACGAGTTGCTGCAGAAGTGGGCTTGTTACGTAAGTAAGGTCAATCCCTTCCAGTTTAGGGATCCTCTTTGGCTTTGTTTTGTGGGATGATATTGTAGGAGGACCTTGCCAGATGACTGCTGGTCCTTAATATTGGGCTTCTCACACTCCTGGTCTGAAAGAAATCATTTTCTCATAGATTTGTTTGTGCTATTGTGTTATAGGAAATTCAAACTGACTAAAAAGAAGCAGACTTATATTAGTTATCAAACTCATCCAGAAGCATGGTCACGGGCACTCTTAGATAAAGACTTGGTGAAATATCTGGGTGAACTTGACAGAGAACAGTTATTACAGCAAATTCATCCTCTGTCAGCTGAGTCACATATATCTTACTATATTGTACTCCAACCAGAACAACAAATGGTTTTAGATCATAGTTTTTCCAAGTGTGACTTCCTAATGTATTTAGAACAAAAGTATACTAAGGTTTTCCCAAGAAGAGAAGGTCAATATATTTAAGTGGTACTTTTTTTATATGATATAATTAAAAATTATGATATGAATAGTATTTATAGATGAAGGTATAGATTAAAATTATTATGTTTTTATGTCACTTGATTAGAAATTCAGGGAACCAGTAAACAAACATCCTTGGTATATACTTGACAAAACAGGTATAATTATAGGAAATATTTGTTTTAGTTCTGTAACTCATCAGTTGATTAAAACTGGTGTCTCTCTGTCTGTCTTTGGCTTCTTGCTGGTGTGGTGTCACATGTGCATATCTAACCCATGAGAAACCAAGGCAGAAGCATAACCACATGTTCTAGGTTAGCCTGGTCTACATAGTGAGTTCCAGACTAGCTATCAAGGGCTAGAAAATTAGACTCTCATTTTGAGAGAGAGGAGAGGCAGACAGACAGACAGAAGAGAACTGCCTCTACTACCCATTATGCCTTGCCTGTGTTCAATGACAATATTCTGCTGACCTTGTGCTTCAGATACAGTATAGCAAATGAGTGTTCCTAAGAGCTCTCTGAATTCCCAGCCATATGCTTTTTCCTTCTGTTGTGGATGAGCAGACTTGTTCCCTTTGGTTGTTTAAGATCATTCATCCCAGCCAGCACAGTAACAACCTTCTTTGCCTGTTCATATAGAGATCTCAAAAATCCTTAGCCCTTGGCCAAATAAATCTGAAATCTCTACAATTCCTCCTGCTGGACTTACCCCTTTCTTTAGAACTAAGACTTCTATGCCAACAGCACCATAAGGCTGATGGGACAGAAAATACACATTTTCCTATCGAGGCACCAGTGATATTAGTGAATTTTACTATTCCTACTTGTATCCTATAATTACTGGACTCATGAATTCTCTGACTCTTCTTTCTCTAATCTCTCTCTCTCTTTTCTCTCTCTCTTTCTCTCTCTGTCTCTCAATTTCTCTCCTCCAATTACTATAAATCTGAGTATCTTAATGCGTCTTTATGTAATATATACATCTGTAGGTCAGAGACTACAGATTTGGCTACCTTCCTTATCATTCTGTTTACCTGTTGAGACACACTACAAACTGGTGATAGATTGGTCCTCCTGTCGCTGCCACCCAAGCACTTTTATTACAGATATGTTAGTATACCAAGGCTTTTCTACAAATGGTAGATTGAGCTCAGGTTCTCATGCTCATGCAGCAAGCATTTTACTATCTGATTTATCTCCCTAGTTCAGTACCCAAGGTATTCTTACTGGACTAGAAACAGTATGATTGTGTTCAGAGCATAGCCATCCAATGGATAATTTTACTCATTCCTGTAGCAACACAGATCAGTGAATACGTCAGAAGGCTATTCTACCATCCTACTGAAACAATTCTTGAAGACTGTTTGGTAAAATCATAAAACTAGTATGTCCCATAAGCAAGAGTCCATTAATGCATTAGTCTGTGGAGAGAGACCCTTGGTTAGATATAATACTCCTTGAAAAGCATGAACTTAGAAAAACACATTTCATAAATCTATGCACATTAGGATAATCTATACTCAAATTAAGGGTTATTCTCAGTAATTATATAATATTGTTTTTGGAACTTTCCAGAGAGATTGGTTAGTCTTAACTGCTGCAGTTTACTCTCTAATTCTCTAGTTTTGTAATCACTCAGATCAATTCCTGTACCGTAAAATGCAAATTTGCTGTTACAATGCAGACTTCCTGCTCAGTCTATGAATTCCACCTCAAAGTCATCTAGAAATAGTCTCATTTGCATACCAAGAATAATATGTAGCTAACTATTTGTGCATTTGTTTACCAATCAAATTGATTATTCAAGTTTAATCTTAGAACTGGCAGGCCTCAAAGTCTATTCTGTTCTAGCGTCTTTCATACTCAGTAGAGATTGAGTTCATTGCAGAGCTCTTTTGGACTTGGAGCTAATCACTATGTTCAGTTCACAGTTGACATTTGTGAGAGGATCTCAACCTTTTAGAGCATCCTATTCTGTAAGCATAACTCCAATACAGGGAGGAGTGAAAGGATTAGAGTATCAGGAAGATGATTCAGCTTATTCCATGGGAAGAAAGACAATAAAGCTACCTATGAGCAGAGGCTACCTTTTCTACATTTAGTATTAATGCATTATGCAAAGTACATTTAAAAGCTTTAGTTTATCCTAGGGATAAATATCCCAAGAAGGATATTCCAATATGAATCTACATAATGGTTCTTAAAAATATAGCACCATAATCTTTTAGATGCTGACCCTGCTGCTATATTTATGGTCCTATTGGCATCAACCTCTACTTGATAATCTACTAACAGATGGTAGGGGTATCCTGGTATGTTGTGTATTTCCTTGACTATCTGTGCATCATTTGACAGAATACTTCTGAGACAGCAAAATTTAATTGGAATGTTTTGCTTCATTGTCTCTAGCAATTGTTAATGCTTTATTTTGACTTTGATAATTCAAACTGACATAGGACCCCAATCTTACTCAATCTGATTATTAGTAATGCTACAACAACTGTGTAGTTTCAATGTCTTTTTTATTCTATAAACCTGATATACTGCTTCTAGTAAATAAGAATATGTTGAAGGTTAAGTTACTTCAAAACTGCTTTGAAGTTCAACTACCTTTTAAACTGAATTTATATGACAGAATGATATTTTAATACCAGAACACTGTATTCACAACCAATATGAGATTATCAGTGTATCATTATTTATTTACAGATGAATGGTAGCACACAGATTTTATCACATCTTGATGCTAGCAAATTACACCCTTTATACTTGGAGTCATTCCATAGTAACATAAAAGAATGATGGAGAAATTCAAAGCCAAACCAAATTTGGGACTAGTATACTATAATAAAATATTTGGCAGAATTCTGTTGAGTTCATGTATTCATACATGAGTTTAGTGTCTTTGCAAAGAAATATCATGAAGTAATTTGGCAGTATGAATCAAAGAGGCTGGAAGTTAATATCATTTTTCTGGAAATTCTACTGCTATTTTACAATGATGATATAACAGAAATGTGGGCCAAATTTTTGCATAGAAATGATCATCAGATTAGTACATATAAAGCCAAAAGTACACAATGGTTTATTATAATGACAGATATTATAAGAAATGTACATATTTTCCAAAGCATTAATAAATGACTCTATTTGTATATGTGTTAGTTTTTGTGTGTGAGTGTGTGTGTGTGTGTGTGTGTGTGTGTGTGAGAGAGAGAGAGAGAGAGAGAGAGAGAGATCTCAATTATAGACGAACATGAGGAAATACAACAATGTATTTTGATGGCAAAATGGCATGCCTTTTTTCAATTTTATTGGATTTTTGGTTGTTTTCTGTAACATATACAATAATATTTTAAAATAATTATAATATTTGAAAAGTTGTAGCTTGGAGAATATTTCATATTGCCTTTATATATTATTAATATAATTCCAAATCTATGGGTAGACTTATAAATCTTGAAAGATTCTGTGAGCTTCATTTAATCCAAAATGCCTTACTATATTATTTAAATCATCAATAAAGATATCTTAATGTGTAGTTAGTAGGAATTTAAAAATTAAAGGAATAAATGTTTTTTTTTTTCTTTTGAAGTTCTCATAAGAATTAAGCTATACTTCTAGTTATATAAGCAGTTGACTGTCTCAGTCACTTCTGGATTTGAATGACATACACAGCTGAATGACAGGAAAGAAAGATAACATGTGAACTAATAAAAGACCCACAAAGCAAATCACCATGTTCCAAGAAGTATCAGCTATAATAATAAAAGGGACAGAATAATGAAAGTTTATAGCCATAAAACATTAATAAATTGAAAAGAGTTTGATTATTCTCCCCATTTTTTGCCACGCATTTTTATTCATTTTATGTGCACATGTGTGTGTGTTCATGTTGAGATATAATTGTCACATCTCATGTGACAGCAGAAAACTTGTCATGGCTATTCTATTTTATTTTAAGGGTTATTTCTTTCCATATAAAATACTGATATGTACTTTAAAAGATTTATCAGTGTTAAATGTTCCTTGGATGACTTGTTACTCTTCTTCAGTGTTGTAGGGGTGGTTCCGATGCTAAGGTCCTGTTCCCCGATTGGTTCTGGATCTATCAGTAAAGATGTCATTGGTCAATTGCTCGGTGGAAGGATAGGCAGGACTTCCAGGTACCCAGAGGCAAAAGGAAGACACAGGAGAGAGAGGAAGGGAGAGTTTGCCATGCTTCAGAGACAAAGAAGCCAACCAGCCATGTGAGATCTCTGGTGGAGTGACTACAAGCCTCTTCAACAGGTGGGAGGTTGGAGATGTTGAGCTGGGATTGAAGGTGGTTGAGCAACTGCAGTTGAATGCAGATTTAGGGTGCTGAGTTGGGAGTATTGGGAAGAGCATATAAGCCCGGGTAGATTGGGGGCACCCTGCAATTGAGCAAATAAGACAAGTTGACCTGAGCCTGATATGGCTGTCTCCTGAGAGGCTCTGCCAGAGCCTGGCAAATACAGAGGCGGATGCTCACAGCCAATCATTGGACTGAGCGCGGGGTCCCAGATGGAGGAGTTGGAGAAAAAACTGAAGGAACTGAGGGGGTTTGTAGCCCCTTATGGGGAGCAACAGTGTCAACTGGCCAGATGCCTCCCTATCCCCCAGCTCCAAGGAACTGGATGGTTAGCCAAAAAGTGCACATGGAGAGACCCATGACTTTGGCCATGTATGTGGCAAAAGATGGCCTTGTTGAACATCAGTGGGAGGAGCAGCCTTTTGTCCTGTGTGGGTTCAATGCCCCAGAGTAGGGAAATGCCAGGGTGGGAAGGCAGGAGTAGGTGGATGGTTGGAGAAGCACCCTCATAGAGGCAGGGGAGAGGGACTGAATAGGGAGTTTCCGGAGGAAAGACTTGGAAAGGGGATAACATTTGAAATGTAAATAAAGAAAATATCCAATAAAGACAAAAAAAGAAATTGAAAAACTGTGTGTCTGTGTTTTTCATCTGCAGATCCAATATCCTCTGGGTAGGACTGGTAGTGCAGTCCTTCCTGGAGCTTAGGCAGGGTAGGAAAAGCCATATGCAATATTGTATGATACAGGAGAGCACGACATCTTTATTTCTTCATTTTTTACCAAGATATGCTGGGCTCATGTGCAATGTTCACCTCAGTAAACTCCTCAGAGAAGCCCGAAAGTATACAGAACAAGTATGGCTGTGAGACCGGATAAGTCTGAACACTATTCCATATGAAATTTACTATTAAAACAACTGGGCAAAATAAATCAAAGTTTTATGTTTTTAGATTCTAAGTCATAATAGTTAGCTAGTGAAAAAAATAAAAGTATATATTTATTCCACTTGGAAGTGTAACTAAGTATAATTTTTCCTATAGAAGAAAGTTTTGTTACCCAAATCCATTTAAATAAAAATGCATTTAAAACCATAATGTTTCATAGTATTTTGAGATTGCTCTGGCTTGTTGATCAAAGAGTTTTGATATCGGGGAAAGTGATGATATTAGAAATACTTGTTACCAACAGAAAAACTAAAGGTTTTCTTTTTTATGAAGTTTATTTTCTGTAATATATACATATATATATATATATATATATATGCATGTGTGTTTATGTGTTTTAAGTAATATTTTTTAATTATACAATTATAGTAGTTTAAAGTATGAGACCATTAAATTTCATGAAGGCAATGGTAACTTAAAATATAAAATAAAAGTATTTTATCACATCACATCAAACTTTGGGATAAGAGCTATCTGCTGAGGGACCTGGAGTTAGCCCAGTAATATTTGTTTTCAGTGCCTTACTTAGGCTTTTCATTGAAGCTGGAATCTACCATGTTCTGTATTTATTAGATCTGGATACATAAATAACATGGTGTATTTTTTCATGGATGGTTCTGTTCTAAAATTACACGCTAAGGCATTGGGCTCATATTTGAAAGAAATTTTTCCTTGGTCTCTTCCACAGCTTTAACATTACCATGGCACCAAAGCATATTTCCCAAGGATCTGATTTTATTTGATCCTTCACTAACTGATTGGTTCTCTGCTTCAAGTGTACAACTGTCATTATCAGGTGAAGGCTAAACATAAGCTGAAGCATGTACCAGCACAAAGTAAGATTCTCAATACCACTATCAGGACATGGTATACTATGAAATCTTTGGTTCTGAGCAAGGAGGAAATATTAAGAATGCCACTAGGGAGCAGTGATGAAAATTGGAAGGTGCACCATGCAAAATGCTGGAGATTCATTAAGAAGAGATGGTGAAAAGAATATGCTGGCCTGAAAGCAAAGAAGGACAGATGGGTCAATGGCAGGGTCTTGGTGGCATGTGCTGACATGTTTCCTACAAAACACCAGAGACTGACTAAATACAAAGTTGAAAATCTCAGGAAACATTAATTGCTGTGAATGGAAATATTGACTGTAGATTTAAAGGAAGTGAAGAGATTCAAGCTGGAGAAATAACACTGACATTACCATGCAGAGAGCCTGGAAATTTCCTTGCAAACGAGTGTTACAGTAACAAGGAAGTAAGCTCTTAGTCCATAGCCTCATTATTTAAAAAAAAATCTTATAATTATTATATACTATATTATATATTATAAAGAAGACAGGAAAGGTATGTGAATATTACAGTTATAAATCATGAATCATAATATTTGTGTTTAGTTAAGAAAGTGAGCAGAGTAGTTGATTTTGAAGTTTCCATAAGATCTGAATATAATAGAATCCGTTTGATTTCACATATAACTATTAAATAGGGTGATAACAATTGACTGTAGACATGTAAACTGGAGGTAATGATTAAAGTTGTAAATTCTATCATCCTAGATAAAATTGGGAAGGATAAGCATGGGGTAAAACAGGTAACAATTATTTTACATTTATATTTCACATAATGATGATGAAAAATGACTTTTCAGTAGATATCACAGGCTTACATGATGCATACATTTTAACTTTTTAAAAGCATGCTATGCTCTTTTGTTATGTACTTGTTATATAGAAACTGCTAATTTTCTTTCAGTAAATTCAATTTTCTGAATTGATGGTGCCATAGTTTTTGAGTTGCTTTGGGGTGATGATAAAGTCTTCATTCAATGATCCCGTCTGGGTTTCTGAAAGCAGATTTTGAGATAAATAGTTGAATGTAGGCAGTGTGAGGGTGTATCCTCAGGAACTGAGAGCTATAGAACATTGCATAATATACATGCCATGGCTGAGCTCTGGTGGTTCCACGTAGCATAGGATGCCCTGAAGAATCTCATGGAGCTTTATTTGTGATAAGGATCAGAGAGAGAATGTAATCAAAGATTCCAAGGAGTTACTTGTGATGCTTTTAGCAAGGAGGCTTAAACGCCAGTTATATCTAGGTGGTTTCATCCTTAAGTGTAGCAGATTCTCATCATGCTACATGAAAGCTCTGAGATGAGGGTAGGTGGGCAGGTGGGGGAGTACCCTCATTGAGGAAGAAGGTGGGGGAGGGGAAAGGGGATTTGTGGAGGGGAAACTAGAAAGAGGTAAACCATTTGAAATGTAAGTAAATAAAATAACCAATAAAATATATGGAAAAAAGAAACAAGGGTGAGCATTTTATACAGAAAGTTTTCTATGTCTATAACTCATCTCAAGGACTAACTGAATAGCTATGAATCATATTAATGATGAAATGTGAGATAAAATAATCTTAATTTAAACAATCAGAAAATGTTTCCAAAATACACTTATGATATGCTAGAGTATTTAACTTATTTACCTTTCCAAAAAATGAGATGATTTTGTTAAAAATGTAGCTTTTAAATTGGAAAATCCTAGACACCAATCCTAATCCTGAGAATAGTAGTTGAATTATTTCCAGTTGCTTCACTGAAGTTTCTAGCTCAAAAGTGACTGATGGATTGGAGTGGGACTTCTGAGGACTTATAAGGCTGACAGAATCTTATAGGCCCTGGTCAAGTGGATGGTACATTCTCATAGAAAGAATAAGTGCTATAGTCCCTCTCTGTGTGTGTGTTTCTCTCTGTCTCTGTCTCTCTGTCTCTGTCTCTCTCTGTGACTCTTTCTCTCTCTTTCTTTCTCACTCTCTTCTCAGAAATAGCAAGAAAATGGCCATGTGTAAGGTATAAACCATAAAAAAAAGACCTTTAAAACAAATCAAGTAAAAGTTAAGATGTTCTAAAACTGATAAATGCTAATGAAAATGTAGTGTTTAAGGATTGTGGAATACTAAACAACTATAAAGAAATGTGAAGTCATGAACTTTTCAGGTAAATGGACACAGCTAGAAAAAATATATTGAGTGAGGTAGCCTGGATCTAGAAAGACAAACACCATATCTTCTCTCTTATTGGAGGCTCCTAGCTACCAATCTTTTGATATGAGTACGTAGCCTGTAGTAACTACAGAAGCTAGGGAAGTGCAATGGGAACACTGCCTGGATTGGGAGATCAGGACATTGGAGGAAGGAACAGCAGGGTGCATGCTATCTGGAGAGAAGAATGGGAAAAGGCAGGCTCCTCAGGCAAGGGGTCTCATGTAGCCCACATTGACCATCCACTGATCTTCCCCCTCCTCAGCTTCCCAAGCACAGAGATGCCAGACACAGCCCACTGTGCCTGGCTGCATTCATCATCCTTTAAGTCAATTTTAAATTTGAAATGATACAACTAGCCCACAATCTCATTTAGAATGCAAATAGAGATTTGTGAAATCTTAGATCCTAGAATCCTAAGAATTTATCATAATTTTATATTTCACAAGTAATATGCTGCTAATTAGTAATAAACACAGAGCTCTTAACATCCAAATTCATGAGATACCGATTCTTACCAACAGAAACTTCTTCATACACTCCAGTAGCTTCTTACGCAAACATATACTAAGGAATTTTCCTATGTTTTGTACTCTTACAGGTTTAGGACCTGAGATTCCCAACCCACAACTATCACCCTCTGTGAGACACTTTTCCAGGTAACACATAAATGATAAAAGCACAAACATCTTGCAATTTTAAATGAAATGCATTTGGGCAGGAATAAATCTCTTCAGGGAAAATTCCAGAAAGTGTGACACTGGCCTTATTTTCTCATGCTGAGCACTGAAATCATGATGCTCGTCAGATAGAGTCAACTCTGATTATAGAGGTTAGAAGGTTTTTGTTTGTTTGTGTGAACATTTGTCGTTTACCTTAGGGCTTTGTAAAGATGACAGAATGATTTGTTGACAAAGAACAAGCACACACTCTGTGTTGACAACTATTTTACAGCTCCTATATGTATACCCAAAGACAACGAGCTGCACAGGATACACGGTGGCTTCAGTTATCACTCTCTCACTTCTCTCAATAAAGAACACATAATAACTCTTAACCATAGCAGTTGCAGGAATAAAAAATGCCCTTCAGTTCACCTCCTCTGACCTGTGGCCCTTACCACTGACCTAGCACTTAGGACAGTACTGAGACAGGACTTTGACAGCTCTAAGACACAGATTTGCTTTGATGCCTGCCCCCTGCTGCTATTCAAGCACTACAGAAATCAAAATGTAAATGATACATATTCCTAAAGAAGAGTTAGAAAACTCTGACAGGATTTCCCACTTTTCTTAATTACAATGACAGCTCTGCTGAGGTATAATTAACATATCATCAAATGCCCCATTGAAAGCATACTACTCAGGGATTTATTTATTTATTTATTTTTATAAATTAGTGGAGTTCTACAAACTATGTCCACAAACCAGTTGTAGGTCATCCCATCTCCTCCTGAAGGTCTTTTGGCTTTGGCAATCCACCCCTCTTGCCCTTCTTCCTTTCTAGTCCTCATGACTGATAATTTGCATTTTTATTGATTTTCCTGTTCCAGAATATGATACAGATAGTGATTTGAGATATGTAACCTTTTGTACCTGTGAATGGAATTTGTCTTTTTATTTCAGATGACATAAATGAGCAAAAAGTTGTAAAAAAAAATGTACAGTGAAGAGTAAATCACTTTTTACTCTCTCTTTATTAATGCTGACACATGTATAGTTCCACAACCAGATACTTGTGTTACAATGATGTGTGTGTGCAGTTCTCTGGTATTGTATGGTAGAAAATATGGTTAATGTATCACATGTACAAGTTTTGTTATCTTAAGAAGGATACAGGTGGAACAATACAACATGTTTTATTTTAAAACTTATGTACAGCATACTGCACATATCAATCTCAAATTGATGCTAAATGAGAACCTAAGATGCCCTGTCCATTCAAATAAGAAACATTTAGTTACACCTTTAGGTTAGGAGTGAGCACTTTGATTTTTAATCATTTTGTCACAGCTCCTTTTTGAGAAGTTTGGCACACAATTGCCTGTCTCAATTCAATATATAGCCAGACTGAGGAAAGAAAACCATAAAGCCTGATAAATGCTGTGACAATAATCCTGCAAAGTGACTTGTGCTTAGATGTTAGACCAACAGTAATGCAACATTCAGCTCCTCAAGGGAGGCACCGAGTCCATGGGCGATGGCAATCAACCACAGAAAACAGCAAAACAGGATTTTGTTGATACTTGCAAATACAGAACCCATGGTGAGGTCACAAGAGTAAATCCTTTCATTCCACTTTCATGCAAGGGGTGACTTTATTATCTTTTCATAGATGTGTTGGTACTGCATTTTACATACACAAATTATTTCCTAGTTAACTAGGATCACCATTTAACAGCTTAAATGAAATATAGAGACATTGTCCTCCGCTGTGCTTTAAATGTACCCTACAACACTCATGTAGAAATTTAATTTCAAATAGAAAAGAATTTAGAGATGAGACTTTAAGGGAGTGATTGGTATTGATTAGCACTAGGATGGCTGAAGAAGTTTCTTGGTTTTACAAGAGCTCAGACTGGATCTTCTCTTGGTGTTGAATGTTCTTCATTTTCCAAATTACCATGCCAGCTGCACAGCTTGAACCAAATGCAGACATGATCCTTTTGAATGTCCAGCCTGATGAACACTTTATTTATTTATTTATTTATTTATTTATTTATTTATTTATTTATTTATTTATTGGTTAGTTAGTTATTTAGTTAGTGAGTCAGTGTTTCAGCTCTACCATTCTTCCATATCCATGAAAATTCACTCACAACTTCCTAGTCATTCCTTTATTTTTTCTCTTTTTGGAATATAACTAACTGGGATACTACCTCTTAATGAATTGCAAATCACATTAAATTCTAATTTTTTTACTATATGAACAAAACCCCAGAGCAGTTTTCACTAATTTCTTGCTTTCTGAGGTCTCTATAAAGTCTTCTTGGCTATACTTTGAAATAGAGAAAGAGAGCGGTAGAGATAGAGATTCTACATATTAAAACTAAGAATTGCCTACACATGCACACACACACACACACACACACACACACACACACACACACACACACACACATACACACACACACATGCATACAGTTTTAGTCTGTACTATGTGGAAAGGAAGAAGATAGTTCTCACCCATCTGGTTTTCTCCATTGACTTTGTTTCAAGTATTAGTATTTTATCTTTATTAGCAGGTTGATATATAAGCATGGGAGTTGAAAGCAAGGGATAACATGCTCGCTAACAAAGTTTATCAATACAGTAGAGTCTTCCAAAATATAATTCAGGCACCATTTGTCACTATCCAGAGTGCTATTAAGTCTACTCTTTAAGCCCACATGTACCTCTCCTTGTTTGTGTGAAGTTTGGCTTTTATCTGTGCACATGCTTCACGTCCAGCCTTAAACACTGAGACTCCAGGTTTATTACTGCAGAAATCTCTACATTCTTGCCTATATTCTTAGCGGTTCTATGTACTATAATGTAAATCTACACTTATAGTAATGTTTGATTAGTGTTTTCAGTCTTTCTCTTTGTGGTCACTGGTATTTGGGATAATTCTTTTGGCTCTGTTATCTCAAACTATATCTTCCTCATAAATATACTTTGTGCACTCCGTAAATCCTGCCTAGTGAGATTCATCACCTATGTAGCCTTCTCATTTCATCATGACTAGTTTCTGCTGTTTTCCCAACATTCAATACCTTCTCTGTCTGACATTTGCCAAGAACAACATTGGTCCAGTTCTGACTTAGTGTTAAGAACACCCCTGCATTCAGCCTTCACAACACAAATACAGTTATCTTTTCTCCTCTACTTTCAATTCTCTGATCCACTTTCCCCCGTTCACATTTTCCATTCATGTCAGAAGAAGGATACTATTAACAAACATTTGTCCTTGAAGAATCTTAGCATTCCTCCATGCTGGATTTTGTACAAAATATTCGTTGGAATACTTAAATGGGACCAGAAATGATCTTTATTTCAATTAAACTTTTGAAATGGACTTTGCATAGAGGTACTACTATTCTCACACTTTGTTAGATGTAGTATTCTTTTGATTATTATATCAAGGAATTTCTCATAGTAATTTTCCTTTTAAAATTAGTTTTGAGAGAGCTAGTTTCAAAACTTAATGGCTCTTTATGTTAATTCTATAAAATAATCCTTTGACTTTTGAAAATTTGACTTTAAAAGATTATTATAGACTAATTAATTTTTTAGGCTCAGACAATCCAGTTAATGATACAGTTGATTATTTACTTATTAAATTCAAATGTCGAGGTTAGTAAACTACAGCTTTTCTCAGAATACTGAAATACAAAACAGGAATGAACAAGTACAGCTACATACTGTAGGAGAGTAGTTCACCATTCCAGTGGGAATTACTATTGTTCAACTGTCTTAACTGGAATAGTGCTAAGTTTATTGTAAAATTCTTAATGCTGTGGTTTTTTATTTCTTATGAATATCATCATACAAATAAACCCCTTTACTGAATTTATTAGCATAGATTATTAATAAGAATTGTAAAGTATGTATATTGGATCTCATAAAACAGATTGTCTATTACTACATATAATTGATTATACCAAAAATAAATACTTGCCCTTACAAACAACTATTTGAACAAGATCTGCTATGACTAGATTTGGCATTATGTCAGTATTTATTCTGTCACACAATGTGACTGTTAAAAAAGCTTCTACTGTGTTTCAGTTCAAGATAACTTTCTAAAAGCGTATCACAAAATAAAGGCACTTTGGGTAACTTTGGCATTAGGTCTTTGTTTTCCATTTATACTTTGTATATAATGCCCATGGTCTTCAGTGATAGAATTGTGATTTTCTTATTTGACATGCACCATCTCACATGCTGCTTCAAGTAATTACATACTACAACTCCTGAAGTCCCTTGACCCCCTTATTAGAATGTACATTCCTTTCTACCTATCCGTCACCATGTGTTCACTACCTGTGGAGTCTTGATGAAACAGTTCAGCTCTGCATGTCAAATAGTCACTTCAGTCCAATTAAATTCTCATTGCATGACATTTTGGACTGTTGATGGAGGCAGGAGGATGTGGTATATCCACGATGAAGCTTCGTGGCATAAAGTAAGGATAATTATTCCAAAGTTGTGCTGCATGGCTATTTTCTCTTTTAAAAAATAACCATCAGATGGTGCAATATTTTCCCATTTCAAACACTGTGATAAATAATAACCTGACCATAGTACTTAATATAGTCACTCCGTGAACGCAGATACTGAAGTTTTATTATTGACTTCTCACTGGGACTTAGCCCCACCAGGCTACTCCACTGATTAAACTCTTGATTAATCACCTGTTAACAAGACAGATTTTGCTCACCATGCCAAGGACACTGTTCATGAAAAACAGGTGAGAAAATGGTAAAGAAAACATGATTTGTAGCCAAGTAGACTCATAGCTGGCTCTTACATGTGAACTTTCGTGACCTCAGATTCTCACCATATGCCTCAAACCACCCTTCAGTATTTTAACTCTTGGTTTTACATCTTCTCCATCAAACCCCATGCACATTAATTTCAATAGACGTTAACGCTAAATAATAACATTTTCCCAACATAATACTTTTATTAATTATTTTAGAATTTCTTACAATGTACCCAAGCACATTCAATTCCCATTCCTTCCAGATCTACC
The DNA here is from genome assembly GCA_028551405.1 of Uromys caudimaculatus. Classification (NCBI taxonomy): domain Eukaryota; kingdom Metazoa; phylum Chordata; class Mammalia; order Rodentia; family Muridae; genus Uromys; species Uromys caudimaculatus. Next base: position 1,735,536 of record CM052702.1, read on the forward strand.
CTCTCATCCTTGTAACCTCCTGCCTTGCTCCCTAAAATACACCAAGTTCAATTTGTGTTGACTATATACTCATTGGACCATGTTCAAACTCTCTGCGAGCTGCCACTTAAAGAAAGATAGCTGAGCCCTTTCCCATTTCCCTTGCCAGAATTCATCAACTGTGTAAAGCTATACTTCAGTATCTTTATCATAAGTTTTAAGAACTGTCTTCACTGATTTACTTTCTAGACTCTTTTTGCTTGTGGTAGAGTATTATAGTAGAATCCTTCAATGTCTCTCATTCTTATGTCAATTATGAGTCTGGAGTCATCAATACCACTGCAACAGAAGCTTCATTGCTCATGTCACCCAGAGGCAACACACAACATGGACTTTCACATGGTTTTCTGTGGCTGCATGGACCACGTACATCATCCACTCAGTCTACAGTGGCCATGTACCTTATTGCTTGCCTCCAGCCGCAGCAAAGACCACCAGCATCATCATAGACCCAGCAGAGATCATGGACCTCAACATGGTCCCCTGTGGCAGTATGGACTACAGACCTCATCATGGACCATGCTCTACAGTAAGGATCTCAGACATTAACATAGCCTCTAGTGGCAGCAAGGACCACAGACATCAACACAGCCTCTGGCAGCAGCATAGACCACAGATACCAACATAGTCTCCCATGGCAGCCCAGGCCATAGACATCCTCACATCCTCTGGTAAGAATATGGACCAATAACACCAGCATGGCTCTAGCTGGAGCATGGACTACAGACCAAAAACATCAATATATCCTCCAGTGATAGCATTTCCATGGACATACATATGGAGTCCTTAAGCAACCCTGTACATAGACAATGGATACCAACATGGGCCACAGCTGTAACACAGACCACATACAGCAACATGACTTCTAGCAGCACTAAGAGCTATGAAGATTTTTGTGGAAGCCCAATCAAGAAAATGAGCCATTCTGTTTGGAATCATCCCTCAATTGCTCAGAGCCAGGGTGATAGTGATGCTGGGCAGTGTATTCAGGGACAAAGCCTGCCCATCAGGCTGTTCTTCATCACCTTGCTGGCCCTATTTGGCAACAATATGCCCCTTACCCCATCCACCACAGCTGTGCTTCCATACCAATGCTGCCACTCTGTCTTTACGTCTGCCTCTCTCGGCATTCTTCCCACCTCTATTGCATCTTTATTCATAAAGGTGGCATTGCAAACTGTGTGTGTGTGTGTGTGTGTGTGTGTGTGTGTGTGTGTCCAACAGCTTTACATGCAAGTAATTATTGAACAGTGTCATGGTTCAAGGTTTCTGGAATGAATTATTTGTGCTGGGCAGGTAAGCATGGTGTCCTGGAGCAGGATCTGCAGGAGCTCCATGCAATTGCACACCTCTTTGCCTCTTTGCTTTAGGTATAGGCAGCCCCTGTCCTGCTTGCTCACTCACATGGTATGATCATTGTTCCTGTAGCCTGCATATTGCTCCAAGACTTTCTCACTCTCCTCTCTCAGTAGGGCAAGAACAAGGAGCTGCAACAGTGGAGGTTCTATGCTGAGGACCTGGTCCATTGGCCACTCTTAAGATCTGCTCTGTATTCCTGCTGGTGCAATCAGCTGCCACCTTGAATCTATCTTCAGACATTTTTAAAAGGTTCTGATAACAGAAATTACCAAGGTGCAGTGCTGCATCACATTTACCTAGCAGTTTAGTACTCTGACTAGGACTTGAGTTCCACTGGCTGCTGCAGAGGCAGCTGTGGCTGCTCAATGGCACCTGCTAGAGTGATGGCAAGAGCAAGAGTGGGGACTGGCTCAGTGGCAGAGTTTCTTCATTCAGGCACCAAGTCCCTCTAGGCCACTGTAGCTTGTCAACTGTGGCCTGGTGCAAGATACTGGGATCCTAAGGGTGAGCAAGGGAGGGAGAGAGCTTTGACTCGATCTCTCCAGATAATTTTATTCAGAGCAGTTAGATCTGTCAGGAGTTAAGACACTCTGCTGGGAGTTATTTGCAAGAGATGGGTTTCTGATGGTTGTTGGTTATGATTCCAGTTAACAGTATCATCTGCCTTGTGTTATATGTAACTAGTAGAAGTTTGTCATTAACAGCAATAACAGCAACAGAGAAATCAGTGATTGTTGCAGTTTTATACTAAATCCAACATTCATTAAGAGAGAAACAGAGATGATTTTTAAAGATATATTTGCCAGTCAACACAAAACAGAAAATACAGAAAGCATGTTTGCCCAAGAAAAATACCTTAATGATTTATTTTGCTTAACCTGGGATCCTCTGGCTTGGTGTAGCTGTTTGCCTGCTGATTAGAAAGACAAGTTGAAAGAAGACGTATGATTTACTTATGATGTAAAATAATTAACTTTCTTTTCTGATTGCCCTTTTAACCCATTCAGAATTGTTAGCTGGAACCAGATTTCAGCTTATAATCCACATAAATCATGCTCTCTCTCTCTCTCTCCATATATATACATATATATATATATATATATATATATATATATATATATATATATATATATATATATAAACTTCAGAGAAATGTCATGCACTAGCTTTGTATATGACAGTCTATCTACTTTTTCAGAAACTTAAAACTGACAGTAGGGGCATTTTGATCTGTACCCTCCTTGAAAATGCTACAAAGAGTCCACTTGATACAACCTAATATTAGAAGCTCATGTATCTTTTTAATGTCTATCTCAATAGCTAGTCTACCACATGAAAAAAGTTAGTAGGGAAAAGTCATTAAGAAATGCTAGTGCTAAAAACAATCTTCTCTGAAGCTTTTCCAGTTTTCAGACTAAAAATTTATAGTTGAGGGAATGGGCTGGTAGATTCTATCATGAAATTTAGAAAAAATTATTTATTAATTAATACTCAATAGAATACTAAACTGATTGAAGGCTATGGTTTAAGCTGATTGAACAGGAGCTGGCAATCTGCACCTTACATTCAGGCAGTGCTATCTTTCATGTGCTGTTGGAGAGCATTACCTTCGAAGGCCATTTTATGAGCAGAGTCATCATTGCGATCAGTCACTGGCTGTGTCCTCAGCATGGTCCTGTTTTCAAAGTACATGCCATTTTTTTATATTTTGAAAAATTACTTAGCAAAATGTATACTTATGTACTTAGTTATTTAAGAGAAGTGTACGAGTTAGAAATAGGGTAAATTTTAGTTTCATCATGTGCAGCTTAAAACTTATTTCAAAGAAGAAATGTCACGAAATTTTAGATCAGAAACCCACTAAAGTTGCATCATTTTGAAAGTTAAAAGAAATGGAATGCATATTGGTGGTTGGAATGGATGTTACCAATGTTTTGAAGTAGAAATGTCATTATGGACAGAAGAGGGGAAACTATGTTCTGATGTTGATGGTAGTTTTTGATGTCTAAACTCGTAGATTGTTTAAATGGTTATTATGGAGATGTTGAGTTTACAGAGTTTTGTAACACTACTTTCAATTGCATAAAGCATTTGACATTAACTCATGAGTGAAATATTTTCAGCTTCTACACAGGCACAAAGTTTCAGCATATTTTGAAGTCCTGTTTATACAATGAACTAACATTGCCACCAAAGCAAAGATACAGATGATAATATAGCGTTAGAACTTTAGGCTGATTAAAAGTGATTAAGACTGTGTACTGGCTAGTTTTGTGTGTCAACTTGACACAAGCTGAAGTTATCACAGAGAACGGAGTTTCAGTTGAGAAAATGCCTCCATGAGATCCAGAGGTAAGGCATTTTCTCAATTAGTGATCAAGGGGGGATGGCCCCTTGTGAGTGGTACCATCTGTGGGCTGGTAATCTTGGGGTCTATAAGAAAGCAGGCTGAGCAAGCCAGGAGAAGCAAGCCAGTAAGCAGCATTCCTCCATGGCCTCTGCGTCAGCTCCTGATCCCTGACCTGCTTGAGTTCCAGTCCTGACTTCCTTTTGTGATGAACAGCAGTGTGGAAGTGTAAACTGAATAAACTCTTTCCTCTCCAATTTGTTTCTTGGTAATGATGTTTGTGCAGGAGTAGAAACCCTGACTAAGACAGACTGTTGATAAAACTGGAAGAATGCCACTAAGAGTTGTTTTTATCTGACTTCTGCTAAGGTATATAGGCATATAGGCACAGCCCAGTCCATAGTATGCTAGAATGACTTCAAATAGGTAAAGCCTACTCATCAGAATGGAAACTGATGCTACTGTTCTGCAGCTCTGTTTTAACTTTAAGGAGTGCAATAAAAACACTTTCCTGGTCTTTGCTGGGAGGAACAACCTCACTGGCTCCTGATATCAGAAGTTGTCAGTAGTTTTATCCAGGTCAATTATATGCTTATATGTCAGGGGTTCAGGAAATCCCTAATTTCACATATTTAATAGATATGGAAATATAAAGCCTCTAGAAAGCATGTTGGCTTATGGCTGACCTTATATTCTGGCCAATTCATTCTGTCATGCCTGAGTGCAAAGAAATTAGCCCTAAGATGCTGGTATAGTGACACTTCATTAAATATCGTCTTACTTGGTGTTCTGTTACTGTGGAGAGACACTATGACCAATCTAACTCATATAAAAGGAAACATTTGACTGGAGGCATGCTTATGATTTCAGAGGGTTAGTCTATTATCATCAAAGTGGAGAACATGGCTGCACACAGGCAGACATGGTGCTTGAGAAGTAGCAAAGAGGATTACATTACTAATCTGCAGAAAGAAGGCAGCAGTTAGAGAGACACTGTGACTAGCATGGGCCTTGGAAACCTCCAACCATATCCCATGTGATATGCCTCTGCAACAATGCCTCTCTTAGTCACTGTTTTATTTCTGCGAAGAGACACCATGACCAAGGCAACTCCTATTAAATATAGCATTTGATTGAGGGCTTGCTTACAGTTTCCACGGCTTAGTCCATTATCATCATCATGGTGTGGAACATGGTGGCAGGCAAGCATGGTGAGAGAGAGAGAGAGAGACAGAGAGAGAGAGAGAGAGAGAGAGAGAGAGAGAGAGAGAGAGAGAGAGAGAGAGAGAGTGTGAGGTGAGTTTGGGCTTGCTTTGAACTTTGGAAACCTTGAAGCCCATTCCCAGTGACACACTTCCTTCAAAGGGCCATGTTTCCCATTTAGGGCCATGTTTCTTATTCCTTTTAAGTCTTTCAAACCATGCCCTCTGTGGTGCCTAAGCATTTAAATTCATGAGCCTATGGAGGACCTCTTCATTCAAACCACCACAGCGTGATTGTTTTCTTTAGATAAAAGCAACATTTCATGTTTCCATATATATTAGCATATATATTTATTCTTAGACAAAAGTTAATAGAGGGACTCTTAGGGACAGTTGAATGGATCAGTGTGTAAAGGCACCTGTAAATAAACATGAGAACTTGAGTTTGATTCCCAGGATTCACATGGTAGAAGAGAAACCATCCTTGTATGTTATTTGTGACCTCTATACACACCCACACAGAAAGAAAAATGAATAAAAACAAAAAAATGTAAAAACAGAAAACAAATAGCTCTTTTCTAAAATAAGGAAGTTGGATTTTGTTAATTTCTTATTAGAAGTACTCCAATAAATCCAGTAGCTAAAGAAAACTAACAAATTAAACAACAACAAAATATGTTGTTTCAATAGCCTCAAAGAACATTCTCACCCACGGCTGATATGACTTCATATTTGTATCTACTATATCCATGTGTGCATCTATGAGTGCATGCGTGCATAAATGTGTGTATGCATGCATGTATGTATGCATGCCATACATTTCTTCTTTTAAAATTTCATAATTAAAATGAAGGTAAAGGGGCCGCAGAGATTACTTAATGGTTAAGAACAGTTGCTTCTATTCCAGAGGATCTAAGTTGAGCTGCAACGCCCACATAATTAATGGCTTACAACTATGTGTACCTACAGTCACATTGTATGTGCCCCTTCATCTGGCATGCCTGGCCTCTAAACATGCAAATGGTGCACAGAGATACATGCAGGGAAAAAAATCTAAACACAGAAAACATATTTTGGAAAACAGTAAAATGAAAGTAGAAACTAATATTAGCTGTTTTGTGGTGGTTTTGATTTGTTGCATCTGTGAGATTATTTTAAAGCAATTTTGAGTATGTGAGGGGGAGAAAAGTGGCTGAGGAATATTTCATGAGGTATACTCTCAGGCTTGTGATAAAATAAAAAAGAGGAAGAGGGAGAGTAGTGTTAAAAGACACACAGAAGCAGTGCGATACAATAGAGAGGGAGGTAAAGAGAAAGTGGGACAGAGACAAAGAGCTGCCTGGGGAAGGTGGCAACCCACATAGAGAATGACTCCTGCTGTCACTCAGGGCTGCCCCTGCCAGGACTTCACTGCATTGATCCAGCTTAATCCTCTCTACAACCACTCCCTTTTATTTCTGCTGTCAAAGAGGGGGAAAGGACAAAAGAAAACAGGGATTTTTTTCTCCAGTTTTTATTCTTAAATCCTTCAGTTGAATTGAGACAGAAAATTTAATGTTTCAGATAGCACATTCTAAAGCCAGTTCAAATTTTGTAGTATGGATTTGCAGTTGAAATGCTTGATTCAACGTTCTTTGAGTTATTTTTGATTGGATTTAACAATGACACATGTACTGTTTCTAAAACTTTAAAAAAATAAAAACTATAGATAGCATTGACTCTGCTTATTTCCTAATATTTGGTCGCAGTTTTATACAATCTCTCCTTTATGGTGGGGATTTGTTTGCGACTAAATTCAACTCAAATTGAACAAAGGTATCAGCAGCCTTCCTGAGTCTTATGTGTCCCACTGTACAAGGGGAAAGGCTTCATTCTCATGCTTATGTTTTAAGAGGCTCTAGGATTCTATTATACTCTTTGGTCCATGGAAGAAAGGAATGCACAAGATTATATGAGAGGTATTGGAAATGTTATACAAAATGAACACACAACTTTTTGCCAGTAAGATTAGGGAAACTAAAATGATAATAAAATTATTTGAACTTTTGTACACACACACACACACACACACACACACACACACACACACACACACGCACACACACACATGCTCACACACACACATCCATATGAACACGCAGACACACACGTGCTAGTATGCTAACTTTCATGCCTTTAGTCCCATTCAAATAATCTCTGAATATTGCTTCTAATTTCTACAACTAATTAACTCTCACCTTTGCTATCTAACCCATGTATGTTCATAGACTTTTTGTAGGCAATTTCAAAGGGAAAAAAATGTACATTTAAAAGTTCCTAGACTTAGATGTAAGCAAAGACCAAGAACTTTTATTCAGTTAATTAAAAAAGATATTTCCTTCTCTCATCTTAAAGACCACAACACTTTTGCTTCTGTTTAAATGTCAGCTAATAAATTAGTGTTCCTGAAACTTTGTGCTGTCCTTTGGCAAATAACCATTGCACAAAGTGCACTGAGAAATTTGGCAACGTTTGGAGTCTCTTCTCTGAGACAGCCTGGAGTGAGAGGGAAGGAGCTGGTCAAGATGAAGGTGGATTTGTGGAGCAGCTCAGACAGCTGCACACCTGCCTATATTATACTCAGCTCTAGTGGAGAGTGTCATTAATCCTCTACTTTAATGAACACCAAGCTTTCACAGAAGATTTAAAATGAATCCCCTGCCAGGAACCCCTCTTCATGCTACGGAAATTTCATATATTCCATTAGATCATGCAATGGGTGAAACAAACGAGTCTTTAAAAAGACACTGAAATACAATAATGCAGGGATAGTTAGTTAATACGCACACCCTCATAAATTGGGAAATAATTTGTGTGTATGCTTCATATTCTCATGAGCTTTATGCATTTATCTATGAAGAATGTTATTTAGTGACTTATTTTGGAAACGAGAATACTGTTTTAAAAGTTTTTTTCTCATGTTCTAAATTAGATTCCCTCAACTATTCTCCCTCCACACCCTCTTCTAAAACTTTATAGAGCTTAGAAATATTCAATGACAAAACTGATACATTTGCAGGTTGTGCAACATTGACTATAGAAACAATAAAATATATTGTAGGAAAAAATACACAGGAAAGAATGGCTAGCTTCTGAGAAGCTAACATCAACATCTGACCCTATCTTCAGCTTCCGGACAGAGGGCTGAATATACCTACTGCACAGAGGCCTGATGCTGTCCCACCCACTGCCTTCACTAGGAATAAGAAACTCAGAACTTGCATATGTGTTCCTGGTAGACTGCCTTTTCTTATTTTATTTATTTATTTTTTTTATAAGAATGGATGCAAAATTCAAAGCAATAATAAGACGACATGAGAAAGTTTTAAAGATTTGGCTGTATAATCTGATCTGCACATAGTAAGACTGACTTTAGACATGCCTTTTCTGCTATGCTAAGTTCATATGTATGTATTTATCCATTAGTCCATTGTAATACCTGCTTCCTAATAAGGATAGCGGAACAGAGGTGAAAGACATTACCCTATATTTTTAGACTTAATAAGAATTTAAACACCCTCTGAAGAGTTTGCCCAAGAACTTGCTCTCCAACTGAGTGGAGTCAAACAAATATATACAAAACTACAGATATTTATGAAACAAATAATACAGCCTATAGTTAAAACAATCACCAAAGCCATTTTTTATTTTGATGAGATTAAAACTTTACTAATTGTTTTTGTATGAATCATAAATAAATTTGTATTTGTTAATAAGTTGTCATATTATATATTTACTGTACAAATAAATTGCTTATCATTTCTGTTAGATTAAACAAACCTCATAAAAACATTTAAAATATTTTTAATTTATTTTCAAGCTTTTCAAGACATGCTGTCCATTATTAACTATAGATACTCTGATGATTAATGTTGTCGACATGACATAATCACATAGGAAGGGAGACTCAGTGAAGGACTGTCTACAATAGGTAGGTTTGTGGGCCTTTCTGCAGGGGATTATTGTGATGAACTTAATTGAGATGTGAGACATGCCCACTGTGGGTAGCATCATTGCCTAGGAAGGGGATGCTGTCCTGTTTAAGAGTGGATAAGGTGGGCTGAGCACAAGTGTGCATAGGATAATTTATTGTTTTCTCTTCTTAACTCTGGATGCCTGTGATTAACTGCTTCAAGATTCTTTCTTGATGATTTCCTACAGCAATGGACCAATTCAGAGTTGTGAATTCATTAATTTTTTCCCTTACATTGCTTTTGTCAAGATAATTTATCACAATAAAGGAACAGAAACTAAGACAGTCACTGAAATGTACAAGAGCACACAAGGATTCTTACTCTGTGCTAACAGTAACCCATTGATCAGCTCCTCCTCATTCTTCCCTCTCTCCTACTCTCCTCAGCCTTTGGTAACCACCATTGTAATCTCAACCTCTATGAGTTACACTTCTTCATGATTCTACATGTAAGTGTCATCACTCGGTACTTGTCTTTCATTATCTGACTTATTCCATATTACACCATGATCCATCCCTCTTGGTACAAATCCTGAGAGTTCATCTTTTGTGGCTAAATAGTGTTCTATTGTACATATGGCTAGATGCTTTCATCCATTTATCCTCTGATGGATAGTTAACTTTGCAATTGTTACTAATTTTGAACTGATGGTGAGAATCTGCTTATCTATTTGACTTACTTATCTTCTTCGATATTTTCCATGTTGTAGAGTCAGAGCCTTTCCCTTTTTTACATAGTAGTACTACTAGTTTTCAATTGTCACCAACAGTGTCAAAGTTTCCTACATCCAACCACAGTGTTTGTCAAATTGAATCTCTGATAATAACCAGTCTAACTGATTTACATTTCTACGATTAATCTAATATGAATGTTTTTAAAATTAGAGGCCTCAGTAAAGGGGAATATCAAGGCGGGAAAATGGGGATGGGTAGACGGGGGGGGGGGGTTGGGGGGGTGGGAGGTGGAATTCCCTCCTAGAGGCGGGTTGGGGAGGGGATGGGGGGTATACAAAGAGGAGACTCAGAAAAGGGGAAACATTGGAAATGTATATAAAGTATCAAAAATAAAAAAAACAAAAAAAAAAAAAAAAGAAAAAAAAATTACTTTACCTCTTTTCATATGTCTTTTGTGAAAGAAACTTTCTTTTGCCACTTTAAAAAAGGAAGCATCTTCAACAAATGGTGATTGTTCAACTGGAAGTCAGCATGTAGAAGAATGCAAATTGATCCATTCGTTTTTCCTTGTACAAAGCTCAAGTCCAAGTGGATCAAGGACCTCCACATAAAACCAGATACACTGAATCTAATAGAAGAGAAAGGGTGAAAGAGCTTTGAACACATCAGCGCAGGAGAAAATTTCCTGGACACCAATGGCTTGGGGTCTAAGATCAACTATTGTTAGTAGTGTACATTCTACATGCTGTTGACCTTTCCTTGCATTTCTGAAATGGTCACCTGGCCACGGTGACTGTTGCTTGGATGTGGTGCTGGAGTCAACTTCTTAGTACCTGGTTGGGGGATAATTATATTTATTTGCCCAACAATACATCCTCTGATCTTGTTCTTGTAATGAGTCCTTGGATTTTGGTGTTAAAGTAATGTTGGCTTCATAGAATGTACTTGTAAGAATTCTCTATAATTATTTTAAAAGAACTAAAGAAAAGCAATGTTAGCTCTATTTTAGATGATGCATATGACTTGGCAGTAAAGTTCTTTGGTAGAGGACTTTGATTTATTTAATCTTTTCAGTCTTTATTGTTCTTTATAGGTTTTCCATTTCTTTATGAATGAATTCTAGTATGGTGTCTGTGTCAGGAAATATGAGAAGGTGTTTTAGTCATCAAGCTTTTGGCTTGTGGCTGCTCACATATTTGAATGATTTTTGTATCAGTTCAGCAGTTTAATACTACTTTTTTTGACAGGGCATTTTGCGTAGTCCTGGGTTACCTAGAATATTCTCATGTAGACCAGACTGACCTGGGACTCACAGAAATTTCCTGCCTATGTTTCCAGAGAGCTAGAATTAAAGTAATGTGGCCCCATGCCCTTTCCATCTGTAGTTTTGAGTCCTTTATTTTTCCTAGTCTATCTCTATGTGTTTATTCATATTTTTAAAGATTTAATAATAGCTCTGTTTATTTTGTATTTTTACTTTCATTTAGCTTTTCTTTTACCTAATTCTTCTCTGACGAACTTACCCTGAGATTTGGACTTTGAGTTCTTTGTAGTATAGAACTCAGTTATACCTGTGAGACTGTCCTGTTTCTCTGGTGTTAGTGGTAGTAAATAACCCAGCCACCAATGACTGAGTGATAGGTGATGTTGCACACGATTCATTGTTTTTCGTTTCTATTTTCATTTCTTTTGAGATATTAAAAAATATATCTTTTTATTTAATTGGATATTTTATTTATTTACATTTCAAATGTTATCCACTTTCCTGGTCCCCCCATACACAAGAAACACCGTATCCCATACTCCCTCCCCCTGCTTCTATGAGGGTGCAACCCCACCAACCCACCAACTCCCACCTCCCTGCCCTGGCATTTCACTACACTGGAGAATTGAACCTTCACAAGACCAAGGCCATCTTCTCCCATTGATGCCCAACAAGGCCATCCTCTGCTATATATGGGGCTGGTCACTCCATGTATACACTTTGGTTGGTGGTTTAGTCCCTGGGAGCTCAGGAAGGTCTGATTGGTTCATATTGTTGTTCTTCCTATGGGATTGCAAACCCCTTCAGCTCCTTCAGTCCTTTCTCTAACTCCTCTATTGGGGACCCCTGCTCAATCCAATTGATGGCTGTGAGCCTTCGCCTCTGAATTTGTCAGACTCTGACAATGCCTCTCAGGAGACAGCTATATCAAGTTCCTGTCAGTATGCACTTCTTGGCATCCACAAGTGTCTGGGTTTGATGACTGTATATGGGATGAATCCCTAAGTGGGACCATCTCTAGATGGCCTTACTTTCAGTCTCTGTTCCACACTTTGTCTCCTTATTTCCTCCCATATTTTGTTCCCCCTTCTAAGAAGAACCAACGTATCTACCCGTTAGTCTTCCTTCTTCTTGAGCTTCATGTGGTCTGTGAATTGTATCTTGGGTATTCCGAGCATTATCAGAGCAATACAAATCAAAACAGCCCTGAGATTCCACCTCACACCAGTCAGAATGGTTAAGATAAAAAACTCAGGTGACACCAGATGCTGGTGAAGATGTGGAGAAAGAGGAACACTCCTCAATTGTTGGTGGGAGTGCAAGCTGGTACAACCACTCTGGAAATCAGTCTGGTGGTTCCCCAGAAAATTGGACATAGTATTACCTGAGGACTCAGCTATACCACTCCTGGGCATATACCCAAAAGATTCTCTAACATTTAATAAGGACACATGCTCCACTATGTTCATAGCAGCCTTATTTATAATAACCAGAAACTAGAAAGAAACCAGATGTTCTTCAGTTCTGTATTAATGGATATAGAAAATGTGGTACATTTATACAGTGGAGTACTACTCAGCTATTTAAAATGATGACTTCATGACATTCTTAGACAAATAGATAAAATTAGAAAATATCATCCTGAGTGAAGTATCCCAGTCACAAAAGAACACATATGGTATGTACTCACTGATAAGTGGATATTAGCCCAAAACATATTTCTTGATTTCTTACTTTATATACTGGTTGTCCAATAAGAAATTTTAAAATTTCTTTGTAAATGATTTCTGATATTTTTTCATTCTTGATTTATAGTTTGTTTTGTGTTTATAAAACATAGTTGTTATTGTTTCAATTTTTCTAATTATTTTAATTGTATTCTTTGTCTTGGAGTTACATAGCAGTGGGCTGAAGCAGCAATTCCCAGCAATGTCCGACTTTGGTTGGCCTGAGCTCTTGCTGGCTTTCTTCAGGTAAGCACACCTGATATGATTTTCTGAGTACAATAGCCATGTATTATTCAGAATACAGCATTTTGAAGCATCTCTCCCATCCTCTAACCCTCCCATTTTTTATATCTCCTAATTCCCATTGTTCCCTCAACCTGCTTAATTAGAGCCCTTACGGGATTTATTGTCCTCTGTTGTAAAACTTCTTGTCTCAATTTCTCTCTCAGTATGTGTTTCGTTGTTCTATAGAAAAACTGATTTTCATGAGTTAAAATTATATTCTGACAGTTTGCTGAAAATATTTATCAACTTCATTTTGTGTCATCATCATACATAGAAAGGACCTAACATGAAATATTTATCCTACAATGGCTCTAGCTGAAGCTTGGACAAAAAAGATATTTCACCCACAGTCACTGGTCTATGATCACAGCTTCAAACTATGATCTGGGCTGAGACAGACGTCAGCTTCACAAGCTCACGCCATAGCTTTGATAATCCAAAAGCTGTCACAAAGCTGTACAATGCCTTGAGTTCAATGCTTGCCAAGACTAGACCCACATAGACAAAGAACAAGGTCTAAAGTCTTATGAGGTGACAATTGCTGAAGTGGACTTATTAACAGAACTAATCACTGCTGCAGCCAAAACATGATGCTAGACTCCATTTTTCTCTGGTATGGGGACTGCTCTTGAGGATCTATTCATGGTAATGGGATGTTCCTTTATTCATGGTGAAAAGATGTATCAATCCAACTTTGGGTTCTAAGACATACAGTCTTGTTTTTTTCTTTAGTGAGTAGAGTGAAAGATTGATGACCTGGTTAAGGAAATTCACAAATCCCCCAAATTAACCTTAACTGGGGCTATTTTGTTTTATTTTTTAAAATCCTTTGTTAATTAATTAATTTTAAACTCCAGATTTTATTCCTTTCCTGGACCACCCTCCAACTGTTCCACATCCATACCTTCTCTCCACCCCCTGTCTCCAAGAGGATATCCCCATCCCCATCTCCACCCTACCAGGCCTCTAAACTCCCTGGGACCTCCAGTCTCTTGAGAGTTAGGTGCACCTTCTCTGAATAAATCCAGACCAGGCAGTCCTCTGCTGTATATGTGTTGGGGGTCTCATATCAGCTGGTGTATGCGGCCTGGTTGGCTGTCTAGTATCTGAGAGATCTCGGGGGTCCAGGTTAATTGAGACTGCTGGTCCTCCAACAGGGTCGCCCTCCTCTTCAGCTTCTTCCAGCTTTCCCCTAATTCAAATACAGCAGTTAGCAGTTTCTGTCCATTACTTGGGTACATATATCTGCATCTGACTCTTGCAGCTGCTTGTTGGGTCTTTGGGGGGTCAATCATGATAGGTTCCTTTTTGTGAGTGCCCCACAGCCTCAGTAATAGTGTCAAGTCTTGGGGTCTCTCCTTGAGCTGGATCCCACTTTGGACATGTCACTGGACTTTCTTTTCCTCAGACTCCCGTTCGTTTACATCTCTGCAGTTCTTTCAGACTGGAACAATTATGGGTCAGAGCTTTGACTGTGGGATCACAACCCCATCCCTCACTTGATGCTCTGTCTTTCTGCTGGAGGTGGACTCTACAAGTTCCCTCTCCCTAAGTAGGGCATTTCATCTAAAGTCCCTCCCTTTGAGTCCTGAGAGTTTCTCACCTCCCAGGTATCTGGTACATTCTGGAGGGTTCCCCCACCTGCTCCCTCCCGAGGTTGCCTGTTTCCATTCATTTTGCCAGCCCTCAGAGCTTCAGCCCTTTTCCCCAATCCAATACTAGATCATGCTCCCCTCTCCCCCAATCCCCTTTCCCTCCCCGGTTTCTCTCTCCCTCCCCCCTTGTGCTTGCTTTCTTCTCCCTTCCAAGTGGGACTGAGGCATCCTCACTTGGGCCCTTCAGCTTGTTGACTTCTTTGAGTTATGTGGACTGTATCTTGGGTACTCTGTTTTTTGGGGGTTTTGTTTGTTTGGGCTAATATCTACTAATTAGTGAGTATATACGGTGCGTGTCCTTTTGGGTCTGAGTTACCACATTCAGGATGGTATTCTCTAGTTCCATTCATTTGCCTGCAAAACTCATGATATCCTCGTTCTTAATAGCTGAGTAGTATTCCATTGTGTAAATGAACCACACTTTCTGTATCCATTCTTCAGTCTTGGAACATCTGCGTTGTTTCCAGGTTCTGCCTATTACAAACAAGGGTACTATGAACATAGTGAAACATGTGTCCATGTGGCATGGTGGAACAACTTTTGGGTATATTCCCAAAAGTGGTATTGTTGGGTCTTCAGGTAGATTTATTTCCAATTTTCTGAGAAACCTCCAGATTGATTTGCAGAGTGGTTGTACCAATTTGCAATCTCAGCAACAATGGAGGAGTGTTCTTCTGTCTCCACATCCTCACCAACATATGCTGTCACCTGAGGTTTTGATCTTAGCAATTCTGATTGGTATAAGGTAGAATCTCAGGGTCATTTTGAACTGCATTTCTCTGATCACTAAGAACTTTGAACATTTCTTTAGGTGTTTCTCAGCCATTCAAGGTTCCTCTGTTGTGAATTTCCAGTTTAGTTCTATATCCCATTTTTTCATTGGGTTGTTTGTTTTGTCTGGTGGTTAGCTTCTTGAATTCTTTATATATTTTGGATATTAGTCTTCTACCAGATGTGGAGTTAGTGAAGATTTTTTTCCTAATCTGTAGGTTGCCAGTTTGTCTTATTGGCTATGTATTTTGCCTTACAGAAAATTTCCAGTTTCATGAGGTCCTATTTATCAATACTTGATCTTAGAGTGTGCTCCATTGGAGTTTTGTTTAGAAAATTTCCACCAGTGCCAATGAGTCCAAGGCAATTCCTCTTCTATTAGATTCAGTGTATCTGGTTTTATGTTGCTTGACCCACTTAGGCTTGATCTTTGTGTAAGGTGACAAATATGGATCTATTTTAATTTTTCTACATATCAACAGGCAGTTATACCAGCACCATTTGTTGAAAATGTTTTCTGTTTTCCATTGTATATGTTTGGCTCCTTTGTCAAGGATCAAATGTCTGTAAGTGTGTGGTTTTATTTCTGGGTCTTCAATTCTACTCTATTGATCAACCTCTCTGTCTCTGTACCAGTGCCACACAGTTTTTATCACTGTTGCTCTGTAGTAAAGCTTGAGTTCAGGGATGGTGATTTCCCCAGTCATTCTATTATTGTTAAGTATTGTTTTCACTATTGAGGGATTTTTGCATTTCCAGATGAATTTGAGAATTGCTCTTTCCATGTCTTTGAAGAATTGTATTGGGATTTTGATGGGGATTGCATTGAATCTGTAGATTGCCTTTTGTAGGATGACCATTTTTACTATGTTAATTCTGCCAATCCATTGAGCATGAGATCTCTCCACTTTCTGAGATCTTCGATGTATTTCTTGAGAGACTTGAAGTTGTCTCTCAAGAAAGATCTGTCTTACAGATCTTTCACACATTTGGTTATAGTTACCCCAAGATATTTTACATTATTTGTGGCTATTGTGTTGGGACTTGTTTCCCTTATTTCTTGCCAGCTTGTTTATCATTTGTATAAAGGAAGGTTTCTGATTTATTTGCATTAATTTTATATCCAGGCACTTGGCTGAAGTTGTTTATCAGCTGGAGAAGTTCTCTGGTAGAGTTTTTTGGGTCACTTATATATACTATCATATCATCTGCAAATAGCGATTCCTTTATTTCTTCTTTGGCAATATGTATCCTCTTGATCTCTTTTGGTTGTCTTATTGTTCTAGATAGCACTTTGAGTACTATATTGAATAGATATGGGGTGAATAGGCATCCCTGTCTTGTCCCTGATTTTAGTGGGATTGCTTCAAGTATCTCTCCATTTAATTTGATATTGGCTGTTGGTTTACTGTATGTTGCTTTTATTATGTTTAGGTATGGGCCTCAAACTCCTGATTTCTCCAATACTTTTAACATGAAGGGGTGTTTCATTTTGTCAAATGCTTTTTCCACATCTAAGGAGATGATCATGAACTTTTTTCTTTGAGTTTTTTTTATATAGTGGATTACATTAATGGATTTTCATATATTGAACCAACCTTGCATTCCTGGGATGAAACCTACTTGATCATGAATGATGTGTTCTTGGATTTGGTTCACAAGAATTTTATTGATTATTTTTGCATTGAAATTCATAAGTGAGATTGGTCTGAAGTTCTCTTTTTTGGTTGGCTCCTTGTGTGGTTTAGGTTTTCGAGTAATTGTGGCTTCATAGAATGAATTAGGTCGTGTTCATTCTGTTTCTATTTTATGGAATAGTTTGAGGAGTATTGGTATCAGGTCTACTTTAAAGGTCTGGGAGAATTCTACATTAAATCCATCTGGCCCTGGGCTTTTTTGGGTTGGGAGGTTTTTAATCATTTCTTCTATTTCCTTATGGGATATCAGCCTTTTTTAGATAGTTTCCCTGATCTTGATTTACGTTGGTATGTGGTAACAGTCTAGAAAACCATCCATTTCATCTAGTTTTTCCAGTTTTGCTGAGTATAGACTTTTTAGTAGGATCTGATGATTTTTTGAATTCCCTCCATTACTTTTATTATGTTTCCATTTTCATTTCTGATTTTGTTAATTTGGATACTGCCTCTGGGCCCTTTAGTTAGACTGACTAGGGGTTTATCTATCTTGTTGATTCTCTTAAAGAACCAGATTTTGGTTTTGTTGATTCTCTGTATTTGTGTTTGCTGTATCTCTTGTTTTCTATTTGGTTGATTTCAGCCCTGAGTTTGACTATTTCCTGCCTTCTACTCCTTTTGGGTGTATTTGCTTCTTTTTGTTCTAGAGCTCTCAGGTATGCTGTAAAGTTGCTATTGTAAGATCTCTACAGTTTCTTTACCATGGCACTGCTCTGAATTTTCCTCTTAGCACTGCTTTCATTGTGTCCCATAAGTTTGGGTATGATATATCAACATATTCATTGAATTCCAAAATGTCTTTAATTTCTTTCTTTATTTCTCCTCTGACCAAGTTAGCATTGAGTAGAGAGTTTTTCAGTTTTCACGTGTATGTGGGTTTTCGGTTGTTTTTGCTGTTATTTAGGACCAGCCTTAGGCCATGGTGATCTGATAGGATGCATGGAATTATCTCAGTCTTCTTGTATCTGTTGAGGGTTGTTTTGTGACCCTCAGTTTTGGAGAAGATACCATGAGGTGCTGAGAAGTAGGTGTATTATTTTGTTTTAGGGTGAAATGTTCTGTAGATATGTTAAGTCCATTTGGTTCATAACTTAGTTTCACTGTATCTTTGTTTAGTTTCTGTTTCAAATATCTGTCCATTGGTAAAAGTGGATTGTTGAAGTCTTGAACCATTATTGTGTGGGATTCAATGTGTGTTTTGAGCTTTAGTAAAGCTTTTTTTATAAATGTGGGTACTCTTGCATTTGGGGCATAGATGTTCAGAATTGAAACTTTCTCTTGGTGGATTTTTACTTTGACAAATATGAAGTGTCCTTCCTTATCACTTTTGATAACTTTTGGTTGAAAGTTTATTTATTGGATATTAGGATGGCAACTCCAGCTTGTTTCCAGGGACCATTCGCTTGGAAGACCGTTTTCTACCCTTTTACTCTGAGATAGTGACTGAGTTTGTTATTATGGTATGTTTCTTGTATATAGCAAAATGTTGGATCTTTCTTGCATGTCCAGTCTGTTAGCTTATGCCTTTTTATGGGTGAGTTGAGTCCATTAATATTAAGAGCTATTAAAGACAGATGACTGTTGGTTCCTGATATGTTTGTTTTTGTAGGTGGCTTTATGTACTTGTGGTTCTCTCCTTTTGGCTTTGTTGTGAGATGCTTAATATCTTGTGTTTTCTTTGGTGCATGTACCTTCCTTATGTTGGTGTTTTTCTTCTAGGATCCTCTGAAGGGCTGGATTGATAGATAGATAGTGTTTGAATTTGGTTTTGTTCTGGAATATTTTGGTTTCTCCATCTATGTTGATTGAGACTTTTGCTGAGTATAGTAGCCTGGGCTGACATTTGTGTTCCTTTACAGTTTGTATGACCTTTGGCCAGGCTCTTCTGGCATTCATAGTCTCTCTTGAGAAGTCTGTTGTAATTCTGATATTGTACGTTACTTGGCACTTTTCCCTTGCAGGTTTTAACATTCTATCTTTGTTCTCTGCATTTAGTGTTTTATTATGTGACATGAGGATTTTTTTTCTGGTCCAATATATTTGGTGTTCTATTGGCTTCTCATACCTTTTTGATCATCTATTTCTTTAGGTTGGGGAAGTTTTCTTCAACGATATTTTTGAAGACATTTTCAGGTCCTTTGTGCTAGGAATCTTTGTTCTCCTTTATTCTGATTATTCTTAGATTTGGTCTTTTCATTGTGTTCTGAATTTGCTGGATACTTTGGGTTAGGAGTTTTTTATGTTTTGAATTTTCTTTGACAGTTTTATCAATCTCTTCTATGGTATCTTTTACACCTGACATTCTCTCTTCTATCTCTTGCATTCTGTTGGTGATACTTACATCTGTAATTCCCGACCTCTTTCCTAGGTTTTCCATTTCCAGTTTTGCCTCCATTTGTGTTTGCTTTATTGCTTCTACTTCCACTTTTAGATCTTGGATTGCTTTACTCAATTCTTTCACCTGTTTGACTGGTTTCCTGCATTTCTTTCAGTTAGTTATTTATATCCTCCTTAAAGGACTCTATTATGTTCAAGAGATTGGATTTTAGGTCAGCTTCCTGATTTTCAAATATGTTGGTCTATTCAGGGCTTGCTGTGTTGGGAGAACTGGGTTCTGCTGATGCCCATGTATATTGTCTTCTGTTGCTTATGGTCTTATGCTTACCTCTAGCCATCTGTTTTTCCCTGGTGTTTGCTGGACTGGGTGACTCTGTATGAAGTCTGCCTCTTTTGTCCCTGTTTTGCCTCAGGTTTCCTGGTAGGCCTGAGGCCCTGGTTGCATCAGACCACCTGTGAGGCCTTCCAACTCATGGTTCTTCAGAGGGGCAGAGAAGCTGCTGATCTGTTTCCCTGGCTGCAGTAGATCTCCTGTGAGACCTTCAGACTGTTGGATCTTCAGAGGAGTAGTCAGGTTGTTGTCCTGTTTGAAGATATTCTCTGGGGGGTTGGGGGGGTCTATGGACTGTGGTTTCTGTTTCCCTGTGTGCATCAGAATTCCCGAGTGTTGGAACAAACCCCAAGTGGTAGAAAGAAGCCACACGTGTCTGGCCCAGGTGCTGTGGCTCTGGGTGGGACAGGAGCCATGCAGGAAGTGGCCGAGCGTCTTTCCACACAGTCGCACAGGCAGGTGGGGGCTGTGGAAAGCCTTTGGGGGCCCTGCCCATGGGTTGGGGAGGGGGCCATTCCTGGGGAATGAATGGCAGCCCTCTCCGTGGGTTCTCTAGCCCAGGATACCGCAGTCGCCGAGGGTGCCTCAGACGGGCTAGCCTGAGCGCAGCTGGAGTTCCTGCCAGGACCCAGTTTTGGCAGCTTGGGGCGCCAGGCTAGCTGCTTAGGCTTGGGTGACTGGGTACCATCTGGGAGCACTGGGAAGCCCTTGGCAAGAGATTAGATGCAGCTCCTTAATCAAGGGCCAGATCCTTTGCTTCTCACAGCAGGTCCAGATGAAGAGACAGTCAATAATTCTAAGACGTTTATTTTCATTGTGGAGAGTGGTGTGGATGGAATTGTATCCTCCAATCTCTGGGATGGGCGAGGCACATAAAGGAACTAGGAAGGGGCATGGCTAAGTCTCCAGGTGTCTCATTAACCTGGTGATGCCTTGGGGCTGCATGGCCAGGCCTCTACCTGAGGAGGGGCTGGGGGCGTGGCCCTTTTTAATGTGACCAAATGTCACAAATCTATGGAGAGATGTAGCCACATGTTAGAAGTTGTATTTTTGGAGCTTAGGCAAACAGTTGCTATCCCTTTTAGGCTGAGGACAGCCCATTGGGCCTGCAACGTTCAAACCTTAGCTCGACTAGAAACACAGACTTTCAATCATGGCCCAACACCAGAGAGTCTTTCAGTCTGTTGGGTCAGCTGCCCTGTATGCCATAGAACCTCCAGGAAGTCTTCAGACTGTGGGGTCTGTTGCCCAGTTGTCTTACATACAGAGGAGCTCTTGGGATACCTTCAAGCTGCGGTGTCTTCAGGGGAGCAGTCAAGCTGGTGATCAGTTGCTCAGTTGCCTTTATGTAGCATATCTCCTGGGATGCCAGCTGGCCAAATGCTGAGTGCAGTAGATCTTCTGGGCTGGCTCAGGATATGGTGACTCCAGGAGAGCAAACGAGCTAGCAGTGTGCCAACAGGGGCTATTTCTGTTTTATGGATGCAAAGGATTAGGAGATGTGAGTTCAGACCCATGCTTTATTTGGTAGGAATAAAGACTAAGAGGTAGAAGTCATCCAAACAAAGTCTAGCCTCAGTAATCTCAGTATAATAGTGCTATCTGCAAAATAAACACTTTGATGAAATCGTGACAGAAATATTATGAGAATAACCTACTGCTCACTTAAAAACTGGATTTATGTCTCATTCAATGAGATAGAACCTATATATCACATTGTTAATGAGGCCTAGATTTTAAAACTATACTGGTCATAGGCTCACAGTGAAAATGTACTATTATATGGTTAAATGAAAATAGCAATAAGATTACTTCTACAACCATAGATCACTGTATCATCCAATTCATAGCCAAGAAACATCATTTTGAAGCAGATAGTAATTAACACAGAGATTCCTAATTCAATTGCTTACAGATTCTGGTGACAAAGGATATTGGTGAGGACATGAGAAAAGGGGAAATGAACACCCCTTTATTGCTTGTGGGAGAACAAACATGTTCAGCCACAATGAAAATCAGTGTGAAGTTTCCTTAAAAATTTGAAAATAGATCTACCACAACATCCAGCTCTTCACTCTTGATTTTATACCTAAAGGAATCTATGCCTAATTATAGAGGTACTTTCCATTCCATGTTCATTGCTTGTTCATCCATATTCACAGCAAACAGAAATTAGAAGCAGTCTATATTTCTATCAATTGATGAATGGATAGTGAAACTATGGTACATTATCACTGAAGAGAGTGATCGATTTTGGAGTGCTTGGTCCTAGATATGTTGTCTTTATCACTTATACCATTCAAGACTCAGAGGTCTATGCATAAGAAGGAGCATAGGGATTAATACATTCAGTGCTGTGTGACAAAGGACAAGGAGTATATAGGTACAACATGGCAGATGAACACGTGAATTCACAGAGACAGTGACAACATATACATGACTTATACAAAGTCAAGCCAGACAGAAGTCCAAGCAAGAAGGAGCAAAACTGGGCACAAATGGTCACCACTACCCACAAATGATAGATTCTAGGAGAAGGAAAATCAGTTTTCTTCAGTGGAGAGACACTGACTATGCCAACCACACTCTATTCATGTCTCTGTTCAGCAGTAGATGACCAACACAAATCAGACTCCATGTTCTCAAGTATCTTTAAGTTTTAGTTTTTAAAATAAGACAAAGAACATAAACTTGGGTGAGAAAGGAGGTGGGAGTTGGAAAGGTAGGAAGATTTGGGAGGTGAAAATCAATATATTTTATGAAATTTTATGAAATTCTCAAAGAATGTAATTTTTTAAAAAGGGAACATGTACCAACTGCAACTACTAGAATTCCTGAAAAGAAGCTTTAAGTACATGGATTCATTTACAGAGATATAGATGTCAAATCTGTCCAAGATTTGTTTAATTAAAATATTAAGGCCTGACACTATTACTGAGGCTATGGAGCGCTCACAAAAAAGGAATCTAGCATGACTGCACTCTGGAAGACCCAACAAGCAGCTGAAAGAGTCAGATGCAGACATTGGCACTCAACCAATGGACAGAAGCAGCTGACCACTGTGGTTGAGTTAGGGAAAGGCTGAAAGAAGCTGAGGAAGAGGGTGACTCAATAGGAGAACCAACAGTCTCAATTAACCTTGACCCCCAGAGATCTCTCAAACACTGGACCACCAACTAGGCATCATATCCCAGATGCTATGAGGCCCCCCAACACAATATACAGCAGAGTACTGCTGGATCTAGGTTCAATCAGGGATCATGTACCTAACCCTCAAGAGACTGGAGGCCCTAGGGAGTTTAGCAGTCTGGTGGGGAGGGGATCAGAGGTGGGGTTGGGGACATCCTGTGGAGTCAGGGGGAGGGGAGGAGGTATGAGATGTGGAACAGTTGGAGAGTTGACCAGGGGGTAGGACTCTGGAGTGTAAATAAATAAATAAATAAATAAATAAATAAATAAATAATATTATGGGTTGACCTCCTTATTAAATCCTTAGACTTTAATCTATATCCTAAAATTATTTCCTATTTTTATACCCCATAGAAAAGGTATCCAGCATCATGTTGAATGTATGTTTCCTTCAATGTCTTATACCTTTTTCTAATAAACACATACTTAGTCATTTGTGATCAAGGCAAATTCTTGGTAAAAACTATGCATGAACTCTAGCCAAAAGATCCAGTGGGGATGAAGAATGAACATGTCTGTATTGTACAAAGAATCTTAGGAGCAGGGGCAGTTTATCAACAGCATTTGATAGAACTTTAACCTTGACAGACAAGATGACTGTGTTTCTACATTTGTACATTCACAATTTTACTAACTGAAAATTTTCTGTGACTTTTAAGTTTCATACTTTATTCATCTGCTTAATTTATCTAAGCTGCTCAAGGTAGTTTTAAAACAAAGATAAGATTATGTTTACCATTCAATTTTAGTTTGTCACATATTTTGAAGAAAAAGAGGCAACAGAAATGATGACAGTGAAATTTATCATGCTGAATGGTGGGTCATTATTACAAAGAAAAGTGAATATCAGTTTGGGAACTTTGGTGTGTTTTTTTACTTTTAAAGTATTTTATCATTTTAATTAGTTGTTATATTAAATATTAAATATAATTATATTAAATTAACCAAAATAATTTTATTTCTCATCTAACAGTAACAGTTAAAGTCCATAATTCCAATTCAGGGAGAAGATTAATACAGACTCCATCACAAAATTACAATGACTGCTGTTTCACAAATGCTTGTTTTGGTGTGTTAATGTTTTTATTATTTAAATTGTACTAGCAATACTAAAACATTCACTTTTCTTTACCATTTTGCTATTTATTGAATAACTATCTGAAAGGGGATACTAGGCATATTGAGAAAGCAATGGGAAACAAACAAACAAAACTAGTGCCTGGGTTGAGATGCCTTCTAATAATTTAGGAGGCCCAAGAGATAAGACACATCCCTTGTTATTCCTCAGGGAACACTGTAAATTGAGGAGTTACAAAGAATGGAAGACCAGAAGATAAGGAGTAGGAGTGCAAATTGAATGAGACAAAGCCATTGCAATCATGAATTCATAGCAGCTATGGATAGGTACCTGCTCTGGTTCTGTACAAGAACGGACCTATCAACAGTTAGGTATAAAAAAGGATAAGTCCAAGGGTCTGACAATCTATTGCTGAATTATTTGTTACTAGCAAATTTAAAAAGGTGTGGGATTGAGTATTTATTGGTGGCCTGGTCAGGTTCCAATAGATACCTGTAATCCAATATCATAGAGCTAGCATTGTTTAAAATAAATGTGTTATAAAACAAAACCCAAAGTTATGAATATGTGAAAGGAGGAGGTACCCAGATGAGGAAGTTGAAGGAGTTGGATGGGATAAGAAAGGGTGAGAAGAGAGGAACTAGAATACAATATGTATGTATGATATCATCAAAATCAAATTATGTTTAAGATGTAATTCCAAGACAATTATTGAAAAAGAACTAAAGACAGAGCTTATATAAGTGAAAGATATTGCTGAAATGTGGCTTGGTAGGAATGCATATTTCTGCTATTATAACATAATTTTACTATATAAGCTTTTAGTATTAAGTCCTAATAATTTAGTACTTTCATAATTTATAAATTAAAATAATTTAATGTACTTTTAGCTACAATAGAATTACAAGATTTCTACTTCCAGCTTCTCCCATGACACTCCCAGGTTCAAGTTGGTAGCCTCCTTTTCTTAATTATTATTATTGTTACATATGTGTCTGTACATATTACACACACACACACACACACACACATATAACTTTTTAGTTCATTTATGTTGTTTTGCATGTATATAATTTATCTTTTAGGTATATTACAATGAAGCAAATGTAACAAAATTTACATGTAGAAGTAGAATAGAAAAGCTTTATTTGAATGATGAAGTTTACCTTCCACCTGATATCCTGATGCAGGACTCACTGGACACATCTTACAGCAGAAATCTACCAGTTACCACATAAATCACAGTCTGTGGACAATACTATGAATTTAAATTTTTTCATTAGACACGTTTCAAGGATAATTTACATAATACAGGTTACAGTCAATGTGCAAATTGTAATGATAGCATGAAATTGGAAATATAATTACTCATTAGCCAACCCTACTTGCCAGAAAGAAGATGATCCCTTGAGATGGAGCTTTATTTAGATGAGAATTGGGACTGTTGCCAGAACTTTGGTACTGTCTATTTTTTTACTTGAGTACTGGACTCTCTGCTGTGCCCTCTCTCCATCTCATTCAGAGAGGCAAGATTCTTTGAACCATGATGTTTAATTGTGAGAAACACAAGACTGTGAATTCAACTTGCCTTTTGACATAGACATCACCACTCAGCAACCAGAATCACAACACTCTCTGCCTGACTGTAGAAATCCTGTGTCTCCAGAGCAGAATTTTCAGAAGTGTGTGTAAACTAGAGCTTCCGTCCTGTAACTTGAGAAGAACAGTAATGAAGGCTTCCATTTGAAACCTAGTGGATATAAGAGGAGTTACAAAGCTACTGTTGGTGACAGTGTTGTGAAGACAGAGAGAATATAGTGTGCACTGTAATGACTTGAAGACCAAAAGCCACAGGGAGATGCAAACAACTATGATCTCTGACAAAGTAACACAACTGAAGAAGGACATCCAAGCTCAAGGGAAATGCAGACAACATAATCATGCTGAATGCAGAGAGATTCTTTATTCAGAACATCTGGCAGTTTTAAGACCACAATGTCTCTTGATAAGACATATATATAAGAGCTAGAATATTTTTATGAAACAGCTACCTGTACACATTCTGAAGTGTCTTTCATAATACACAAATTTGATATGTAAATAATGGCTACATTTAGTATTGAGTTATGTATTGTGGATTTTGGATTTTCTTTCCACATTTCCTCTCATTTTTTTTTAATAATATCTTAAATCAAAAATCTATAAAATTCAGAACCATATGCCAACTCTAATATCTAGGCAATATAGAAGAATGTAAACATGTAAAGATATCTGTAAAGATACTCAATCATAGAGTTATACAATATATATTTATCTTGTTTATTATAAGTACATTTCTATACCAGAATGACATCACCTTCAATTCTCATAATTCACAAAGTGACTGTGTTGAAGCTAGAGTCTTTAAAGAGATAATTATGGCATCAGAGACTTTAACCATGGGCCTGAACATAATAATACTGGTGAATTTACAGTAGGAAGAATAGGACGTGTATGGATAGAGAAAAGGCCATCAGACCATTAGTGATAGAACAACCATTGGCAGACCCAGGAGAGATGCTGCAAAAAACTAGGCATGCCTATTCCTTTCCTCTGTACTTTCATCTTGCAAGAATGGTGGGATAAGCCACTCAGTCTGTGATGTGTTGCTATAGCAACCCTCAGAATACTCATGCAATATTGCCACTTAAAGGCATGACAGATTTGACTTTGCTCCATGAGTTCAAAGATTTGAACTATATATTCAAATTCTATATGTTAGCTTTTTAGGGCAAAGTGACAATACCACATATAGAATGAGGTGTAACAAACTTTGGTGAATAAAGACTTCAGGAATTCTTACATATGAATAAATAATGCCAAAGACAGATTAAATGAAATTCTTGAGAGAATATAATAAATGTTTGAATTACTGACTATGGGATCAGACAAGATGTGGACTACTTTATCTATGCATAGAATACAGTGGGTCACATGATGTTATTTGGAGTCTCAAAAAACATTCCATGATCAGATAAGAGACACTATTGTTTCATATTCTCTCATAAATTATAGTTTTATTTGTTTGTTTTTATTCCTTGTCTTAGATTTTCATGGGGATATTGTTAATGGTCTTTAAAGTTCATAGAGGATTGCTTTTATTCAGTAATTTGTCTCATATAATTATATAATTATTGCTTTTAATATAACACCATGTGAAACTTTCTTTTTCTCTTCAAACCATATTTACAGAATTATTTGGGGTGACTTTAAGCTAGAACTTCCAAGTCCTTACATTTATTAGAATATATCTTCATTTAAAAGTTGAATGATGGTATTGTGTGGCAATTTGGAAAATGTTTAGTCATTTTCAAATTTGTCTGCCTTTGAATAAAAATGTACATATTAGATAATATAAAACACATTAGATTTTAATATATTTAGATACTATATGTTATTGGACAGTGCAAATCAGGCAATTCTCTCAAAGAGATAATGCATTAGAGCATGAAATTCACTGCAATCTTTATGAACAATTTCTGGGCAAACAGAACAAGCCATGAAACTAATGAGTGACAGCCAAGAAATGTTTCAATACGTGAAAGTAAACCGTGGCCAGTTTTATTCCTATTATCTCTCCTTATTTTCTTAAACTATGCAGTCTGGTATTTCGCCAATTGATCAAGTATAGCTTACAGTTATAAATTGGAAATAAAAATAAAAAGACAAAATGTGGGGGAAACTGTGGATGGTATTTTTAATCATTACATCTGAGTTTGTAAAGAAAAGAGGAGTTATGTATGCATCTACTGACAGCACCTTCAGTTCAAATATAGCTCCTGAGGAAAAATCTGTAAAGGAATAATGATATATTTCACAGCCCTGTAAAAAGAAAGAAAACCTTTACAAAATAGTTAATTGATCTGTGTTACACATTTGTACATGAAGGTTCAGTACAGTGTTAAAGCTAAATTCCCCTCTGGGGCAATAACATCTACAAGTCAGCCCTGCTCAGTTTCCTGCATATAACCCATTAGATGCCCTTGTGGAATCTGTCATCTGTCATATTTTTATCCAATCCATTAACCACAGTGTTGGATAACAATTACATGCCATCAAACAACTGGTGAAACCTAGATGATATGCTAAAGCCTGGTCCCATAGTCATACTTCAGATACAAATGTATACCATATAGCCTCTTTTTCCATACTGCTAGCTCTGTGGATAGGTGACATATGCATCAGCCTCTTGTCAGCTGAAGAGAATGATGCATGAAATGAAATCTTTATTTTGCTTTAGAAGTGAGGTTTCAGGTTACCTTTCCTTTATCTATTGGTAAACCTTGAACAATTCTCTTGGAATATCAGATTTCTAAATTTCTTATGGACTTCCACAATTAAATGCTAAACAATTCCAAAATCTATATTCACTGCCTCATCTTCTACTACTGTGATGCTTAGAAAGCTTAAATTTATGTTGCTTTTAGAAAACTTTAATGGATAGTTCTATCTAGTCTAATGGTCCATCTTGGAAGCTCAGTCAAAATCAGCTAATAAAGAGGGCTTTGCTGAGTGCATAATTGATAGTCTTTCCTTCTCACATATTTGTAATATGTTTTATCTTAATGGTACAATATATACTATTTGAACTCACCTTGAATATTTTCCAACTTACTTGTTTATTCTGTCTCCAAATATTTCTAAGTGCAGATTATAGATTTACATATCTCATGTAGATCTGCAGTATAATAAATCATGTCTGACACCAGATAAATACTCGGTAACTATTTGTATAATATAAAAACTAAGCAACTGTAAATATTTTGAAAGCTCTGAAATCTGTTCATCTATTATCAGTATAATACATGAATGGCCATCAATTTTCTATTACTGTAACAGAATTCCTGAGATGGCTAACTTATAATTAAATGTAGTTTTGCACGTGCAAGTGCATATCATTGGATCAGCTGTTTTATGAGAGCTGTTTGGCTAAGTCACATTGTATTTGATAGTAATGTCAGGAGATCATGGAAGAATAGGTCGTCACCTATCTGTAATGTAAGTTAGGTATCTGAATGGGGGGAATGAAATATTTTATAATTTTAATGCTTCTACAAAAGCATCTAAGGAGTGAACAAGGAAGATTTTGGAAGTCCATAAGAAATTTATTTCCAAGAACAGTAAGTAACACCAAAGATCTAAGAAATTCCATCTAGACCCTAGCTTCTCAATCGTCTATCAACTTTCACATTGCCACCATGAGATTCTCATTACAAAACACAGCAGCTTAGAAAATATCCTAAATGTTCATGTTTATTGTCCTGAAAGAGCTATTGTAAGTACACAGTTTAGTGTTGTAGAACTGATAAAGGTATTTTTCTTACTTCTTTTTGTCAAAATAATAACATCAGAATGTCAAGTTTTATACATATGTTCTGAGGTCCGATGATTAAACTAGAACGGCTATTGTCTAGTTCCTTTTCTTTTAGTATGTTAAAACATCATGACCAAAGCAACTTATAAAAGAAAGCGTTTAATTTGGCTTATAGATTTAGAGGATTAGCCTTTATGATGGCAAAGTGCTAAACAGCTGAGAGCTTACATCCTGATCTATAAGGAGGAGACAGAGAAAACATACTCGGGAAGGGGTGAGGTTTTTAATCCTCAAAGCTTGCCCCTAGTGATATACCTACTCCAACAAGGCCACACCTCTTAATCCTTCCCAAATAGTTCTACCAACTGGGGACCAAGTATTCAAATACATAACTTCATGCTGCCATTCTCATTCAAACCACTATAGCTAGTCAGTAATCTCCAGGAACCTGTCTGTCTCTGAACCTCTATTTTTGGCACTAAAATTACAGGCTACCACATCTAGCCTTTTTGAATGATTTTTAATGACTTATGTGTACATGTATTTGTGTGTGTGTGTGTATATGTGTGTGTGTTGTTTATGTTCCATAAGTATGTTGATATTCAGTTATTTAGAACTTGATATAGGTGGGTGGGAGTTGCTTGAAGTAAGTACTAAAAACTGAGCTCATGTACTCTGGAGGACTGATAATCACTCTTACGTTCTAAAAGCTCTTTCAAGCCCAAACACTCAACATTTTTTGTTAATTTTGCTGTAACTCTGGTTCCTTTGCTTGTATGGAAACACTTTATCTGCTGAGTCATGCTACTGAGCTATCCTATTGGTTTGTTTGCTTGTTTGTTGCATCATTAGTTTTATTTGTATGTCTCTTTTAAAATATTATATTCTATTGTCTGTTTCTAGAATAGAGATAAGTGCCAAAAATCATCCTTGTTATTAAAAGTAATGGAATTATTAATCCAACATGATATGGGGGAAAGAATGCAGTGGAAAATAGAGAAGTATTTTAGAAACAAACAAAAAGAAGAGTTGAAGTTTTTATTTTGATGGTTTTATTTTTGTTTCTATGCCTGAATATTTTATTAAAAAGAAACTTAATACAAAAATAAGAACTGATATTTCATCATATTCTATATTTCATTGCAAAGATGAATATAATTCTCCCATCAGTGCCTGTCATAGATTTGGGTTCTGATAGCTTGGCAAAGTACATGTGGAATGTAGAAAAAGTCAGTGGGGTTAGGATTTGTCCATTTTATTTATTTTATTGAAGGATAGGCATTGTGTATATTATGTGTTGAGATAACAGGTGTGCCCAGATAGAACTGTATTAGAAGGGAATTGCAAAGACCTTTGTTACCAAGAGTGATTCGGAATAGAGTGAATGCACTCTATGAGAACACTCATTTATTCTACTGACATATGTGGGCCAGAACAAGCTCATTTGGAATATTAACTCCAAACAGCAAACTGTCTCTTTCTTATAGAGACACTGAGCCATGGAGCAGTAGAGAATCTGAAGACTAACTTCTCTGACTCAGTTCCTCACTCTTTCTCCTCCCAGATGCCTATTGTGCCATCTTCACTGGAAAGTTGAGGTCAATGTGTCCTCTGGATTCATGAGTGAAAGAATACTTGGTATGGGCCAGCCAAAAAGCCATAATGCATGTAGAGTAGAGTGATAATAGATCTATAGGGCAAGCCCATTATTCCTACCCTAGCTAACATGGAATTTTTGGACAATATGATGACTTTAAAGAATTTTATTTATTTATTTATTTATTTATTTATTTATTTATTTATTTATTTATTTATTTATTTATTGTAAGCTCCTGATATTATTCCCCTCCCGGTCCACCCTCCAATTGTTCCACATCCCATACCTATTCCCTGAACCCTGTCTCCACGAGGATGTTCCCCCCACCCCCCCCCACCCTACCAGACCTCTAAACTCCCTGGGACCTCCAGTCTCTTGAGGGTTTGGTGCATGCTTGTTGTGGATAGCCCTGGAGCTGATTGTAATTCTGCTAATTCTGCCCTCCTGGGAGGGGCTTCAGACAAGGAGTGAGTTACACCTGTGACTTCTTGTGAACCAATCCCCTAATGAATAAAAGAGCCAATCACTGGGTGCATAAGGGACTTCTAGGTCGGAGGAGGAGACAGGAGGAGCAGGAGAGAGGTAGAGCCCCTTTTGGAATGGGGAGAGCATATAGGTAAGGTGTAGCTAGTAGAGCCTCCTGGTATCATGGTGGATCCTCAAGGGTTCGCCACCAGAGGAATCAGACTTTGATAAGGTTTACGAGATTAGGTTTTAGTTGTTGTGCCCAGAGATTGAGATACCATTGTTTCTGAGCTAAGTTTGTGTTGTGTTTTCCTTCACATGGCAGTTTGTCTGGGTTCCAGAGAGAAAGGTACAGTGGCAAAGTGTGGGTTTGCCTGATGTTCACCACAGAGGCCATGGAGCTTGGGGCTGGCGTGGTAGCGACCGGCCAATGGGAACTTAGTGGCTGGGTGGAGAGATTATAGAGCTCTGAGTCAGAGCTCCATGAGATGAAAGCAGGTCAGTCATTGCCCGCCAGTGCATGGCTGGCTAGCCTGCCTGGGATGAGAGAACCAGCGCATAATGTGGGAACATGCATACATTCCTTCTTTTTTAATACTTCCCACAATACATGCTCTCTGACTAAACCACCGGGGACCCCATATCAGCTGGCACATGCTGCCTGGTCAGTGTTCCAGTATCTGAGAGATTCCCAGGGTCCAGGTGAATTGAGACTACTGGTCCTCCTAAATGTCCACCCTCCTCCCCAACCTCTTCCAGCTTTCCCCTAATTCAACCACAGGTGTCAGCAGCTCCTGTCCATTGGTTGGGTACTAATGTCTGCATCTGACATTGAACCCCACACAATAATAGTGGAAGACTTCAACACCCCACCCTCACCAATGGACAGGTCATTGAAACAGAAACTAAACAGAGACACAGTGAAACTATTAGAGGTTATGAACCAAAAGGATTTAGCAGACATCTACAGAACATTTCACCCAAAAACAAAAGAATACACCTTCTTAGCACCTTATGGTACCTTCTCAAAAATCAACCATATAAGTAGGCACAAAACAACACTCAACCTCTACAAGAAGATTGACATAATTCTATGCATCTTATCAGATCACCATGGCCTAAGGCTGGTCTTCATAACAGAAAAAAACAAAAAAACAAAAACACAAAAAACAAACAAACAAAAACCTTGGAAATCCCACACACACATGGAAAATGAACAACTCTCTCTGCTCAATGATAACTTGGTCAGGAAAGAAATCAAAAACTTCCTGGAATTTCATGAAAATCTTGACACATCAGACCCAAACTTATGGGACACAATGAAAGCAGTGCTAAAAGTAAAATTCATAGCAGTAAGCACCATGGTAAAGAAACTGTGGAGATCTTACACTAGCAACTTAACAGCATACCTGAGAACTCTATAACAAAAAGAAGCAAATACACCAAAGAGGAGTAGGAGGCAGGAAATAGTCAAACTCAGGGCTGAAATTAATCAAATATAAACAAAGAGAACAATAAAAAGAATCACTAAAACTAAAAGCTGGTTCTTTAATAGAATCAACAAGATAGAAAAACCTCTAGCCAATCTAACTAAAGGGCCCAGAGGCAGTAACCAAATTAACAAAATCAGAAATGAAAGCAGAGATATTACAATAGAAATGGAGGAAATTAAAAGAACATCAGATCCTACTATAAAAGCCTATACCCCAAAAACCTGGAAAATCTAGATGAAATGGATGGTTTTCTAGACAGATACCACATACCAAAGTTAAATTAAGAGCAGGGAAACTATCTAAATAGACCTATATCCCATAAGGAAATTGAAGTCATCAAAAACCTCCCAACCAAAAAAAGCCTAGGGCCAGATGGATTTAGTGCAGAATTCTACAAGACCTTCATAGTAGACCACATACCAATATTCCTCAAACTTTTGCATAAAAAAGAAAAAGAAGGAACATTGCCTAATTCATTCTATGAAGCCACAGTTACTCTGACACGTAAAGCATATAAGGACCCAACCAAAAAAGAGAGCTTCAAACCAATCTCATTTATGAATATCTATGTAAAAATAATAAAATTCTTGCAAACCGAATCCAAGAACACATCAAAACCATCATTCACCACAATCAAGTAGGATTCATCCCAGGGATGCAAGGTTGGTTCAATATATGAAAATTGATTAATGTAATCCTCTCTATATAAACAAACTCAAAGTAAAAAAAAACCTCATAATCATCTCTTTAGATGCAGAAAAAGCATTTGGCAAAATACAGCACCACTTCATCTTAAAAGTATTGGAGATATCTGGAATTCAAGGCCCATACCTAAACATAATAAAAAGCAATATACAGTAAACCAACAATCAACATCAAATTAAATGGAGAGATACTTGAAACAATCCCACTAAAATTGGGGACAAGACAAGGATGCCCACTATCTCCCTATCTATTCAATACAGTACTCAAAGTGCTAGCTAGAACAATAAGACATCAAAAAGACATCAAGGGAATACAAATTGGCAAAGAGGAAATAAAAGTATCACTATTTGCAGATGTTATGATAGTATACTTAAGTGACCCCAAAAACTCTAATAGAGAACTTCTCCAACTGACAAACAACTTCAGTAAAATGTCTGGATATAAAACTAACTAAAATAAATCAGTAGTCTTTTTTTTTTTATAGAAATGATAAACAGAGAAAGAAATTAGGGAAATAACTCCCTTCACAATAACCACAAATAATATAAAATATCTTGGTGTAACTCTAACCAAACAAGTGAAAGATCTGTTTCAAGTATCTCAAGAAAGAAATCAAAAAAGATCTCAGAAGATGGAAGATCTCCCATGCTCATGGATTGCCAGAATTAACATAGTAAAAATGGCCATCCTACCAAAGGCAATCTATAGATTCAATGCAATTCCCATCAAAATCCCAACACAATTCTTCAAAGACATGAAAGAGCAATTCTGAAATTCAATTGGGAAGGCAAAAATCCCTGAATAGCAAAAACAATATTTAACAATAAAAGAATGGCTGGAGGAATCACCATCCCTGACTTCAAGCTTTGCTCCAGATCAATAGTGATAAAAACTGCATTGTATTCACACAAACAGAGACATACAGTTGATCAATGGAATAGAATTGAATACCCCGAAATAAAACCACACACTTACATGCACTTGATCTTTGACAAAGAAGCCAAATATATAAAATGGAAAAAAGAAAACATTTTTAAAAAATGGTGCTAGTCTAACTGGCTCCTGATATGTAGACATTAAAGAATTTTAATAAGTGAGTCCTTGCTCTAGAGATCTTGCCAATCCTTATATATACCCTAAGGAATAACATCCTTGAAAATTAGAGTACTCTGCTCATTATTACTTTTAGTGATATGCACCTGAATGACTGTCTCACCTAGAGAGCTGTAATAAATTCTAGTCTTGGGTCTCCCCAGCTTCTCTTTTGACTTTCCAAATCCCTTTTCAACTACACAAAGTATCATAGGTACTGTTAATACTTAAATTAGATTACATCATTCATTTTTCTAAGAATGGCTTGACTTTTCTTAGCCCTTATGATAAAATGTAAAAATGTTGTTTAACCAATTCTGTACTGCATAATCCACCTTTGCTACCCCTTCCCTCTCCATCTTCAGATTTAACTAATGCTCTCCCCCTTTGACATGTTATTCTTTGGACATACAGAAGATATATTTTAGTTTAGTTTAGTTTATCTTATTTTATTAGTTCTGTAGTCAAATCTTACTTGTGAGCCAAGAAACAAGACAAGCTGGAGTTGAACAACAGAGCAAGAACTAGCTTAGTTGGACTGTTTTGCACAAGTCTGGGGCTAGTTGTCTGCACACAAATTCAATCTGAATAGAATTTCTCCATATTCTTCTTTTATTATGTAGAGATCATCTTTTCCTGCATGAGTTAAGGATACAGCTAAATTTTCTGATAACTCTCAGATTTTAAACCTTCTTACAGTTATTTGTAGAGATGGAGATGATTTTTTTCTTAGTACTTAAAAGTATCTCATTTTGTTTGTATTGTTTGGCAATCTAGAAAAGCAACAGATATAGCCAGATATCCATAGTGAAAGAGTCAGTACAAGGACTGCCTTACACAAGTGGAAGTGCTGCTTAGGACGAGACAAGGGAAGTTATTAGAAAGAAAGTACAGGTATGAAACTCTCAGGCAGTAGTGACAGCTGCTCTCACTGACAGGGATTATTACACAGTGGGGATTCTTAGCTCTACTCATAACTCAGATGTACTACAATCTTCTACTCAGTCAACTGTACATTTAAATTATATGTACAGATATTTTTCACTGAGCACCTAATGTATGTTTGAATTGGATCAGACTCCAAATTGAGCCCAAGTATTAAATCTGAAGTAATGGAGGCTTGTGTCCTAGTCAAATCAATACAAAATTAAGCAAAATACATGGTTGTCTAACTTTTAAACTTGCCTTGGCTTTTTCCTCTCTTTCTGTTGGACCTAGCTCTAGGCCTTAGTCTGTGAATAATGAGGGTGTGGTCAAAACATAATTGTTTTATTCCTTTTAAGCATTTACAGTAAAATTTTCTCAGTGGCTTTCAACAAATGAACTTGCCTTGTTTGCATGATAGATATTTGCAAACTTCTTGTAATGATTACACTAAATTCATAAGTTATTTACCTAATTGTGTTAATCTATTTGGTTGACTATAACAACCAAGTATTTTTTCTACTATTCACTCAAAAACAACAGAAATAGATTGCATAGTGTTCTAGAGAAAAATCAAGTAATGATGACAGAGGTGGACAGTATATGTCAATGAAGCCCTTTGTCTCCTTGCTATGACCTCACATGGTAAATAGAGTCAGCCACCTCCTGGTTCTATCTTTGAGGCATTAGTCTTATTCTAAGAGAAAGAATGGTTAAGACTTAGTCACTTTCTGGTTGCTTGCTTCAAGCCTATCACTTTAGCAACTAGAGCTTCATGCAGAGATATCAGTAGTAGCCACAACTTTTCAGTTCAGAGAACTCCATATGTTAAAAAAGAAAACAAGTATAGTATGTTAATGAAGGAGAAATCATGGACAATGATTTTTATTAAGTGCAACAAAATAAAATAAGTACTTGCTTGGAAATCTCTAGTGAAGAATCCACAGAGCTGTTGATCACCAGTTCACAGAAAATTGGGGTTAATGTGTGGGCACCAAATAGAATGTGGAGGAGAGCAATGTGGAGCTCTGTTAATACGAAGAGCAGCCTGATAGCCTGATTGGATATGTGAGTGCCTTTGATGCTGACATAGCAAAGGACTCTTTGAGTATTATCATAGAAATATTTTTCCTTTACTTAGAAATAATTTTTTCTTTTAATCTGAAAAATATATTGCCCTGGGAAATTTTTCTTAAAACAAAAATAACATCTGAATCTTAACTACATGTCTCTTATTTCTATCTGTATTCATACTCTACAAAAATGACTGAGCCTTCTGCCAAGTCTTATTTTCATGCTTTTTAACTATCTAAAAGTTGATTTTATTTTGTTTATCTACTGAATGGAGATGTTGAGATTTAATGGAGTTATTAAAATTGGCCTAATTTTGTAAAATAGGTAACTATAAAGAACTAAACCAAACATTTCTTAGGTGATAAGTTATTTATTGTAAAATAAGGGTGCTTTATTATTTTAAAAATGTCAAATCTCTGCACACCATTTGGAATTCTTTTTGCATTATACAGCTGTGTACTATATTCATGTGGGTGTTCAATAAAATCTAAATGAATGTAATAGCAATATCATACCAGTCAAAGAGTCAGAAGAAAAACAAAACATCAATGCAAATATAGAGCACTTGATGCTAGGTTTATACAAAAGTCTGTTTAACGCATCACAACAAAAATTCCAACATCTGCTGGGATCTGCTGTCACAGAGCCGGAGACAACAAAGATAATAAACCAAATGTTTCTGTCTGAGATGAATCCATTATTTGCCTTCCCTTTCACTCATAAGGGGATTACAGTGACAAATATTCAATAGTCACTGGAATATTCAATAAGCAGAGATACGTTTTATTCTCAGTCCATAAGAGCAGCATGCTTTGTTTATGCTGCAGATGGAAGACTATGGTAATGCAATCCATCACCTAGTTTAGTGGTTCTTCCTTCTCATGTGTTCTTCTGATTTTGATTCTCTGTGGGTTTCCCCTTTTGAAATTTAAAATAAGTGTTATCTCTTTTTTTCTATTCATTGAAGATAATGATCTTTAAGATAGTATCTATGTAATACCAACTTCTTTCCCCAAAGAATATTGGAGGCTGAGAGGAGGATAGTTTGGATATAAAAAATCT
Source organism: Uromys caudimaculatus (assembly GCA_028551405.1). NCBI lineage: Eukaryota > Metazoa > Chordata > Mammalia > Rodentia > Muridae > Uromys > Uromys caudimaculatus. Next base: position 1,773,266 of record CM052702.1, read on the forward strand.
AAACACTGAGTTAAAATAGAGATGAGATGAAAGTTGGCAGGTTGATTTTCACTTTGGCTGATGATAAGTAACTTAACTGAAAATACGGGCTTCTCCCATTCTCCCCTTATAAACTTTCTCAGGCTCTCTAAAAAATGATAGTTCAGTCTAGGGGAGGGAAAAGCAGATGGCAATTGCTATAATTCTTCCCACATGCTTTTTGTTCCAAACTCCAAAGTCTCTCTGTCTTTGATGGCATGTTTGATGAGACCTCCTCTGCCTCTGTCTTTGACCATACCTCCTGGCCATCAGTGTTTAGATCAGGGACTTCTGTCTGATTATACCAGTTCTAGCATCAGATTCATCCTGCTTATTATCTATTGAAATACCAACTGCCTGCTGCCTAAAGTAATTTATATTGGAAGTGATGGCTTCTGATAAACGCTTTAGATTCCATGCTCTTTCTCAGATGACTATCCTCTCATCTTCTCTGGTGACAGACTTTTGAGAAAAAAATAACCCCTGGGAAAACATTTCTTTTATTTATCATTATTAGCTTGTTCTACCTAAATATTGGATATTTAATAAGTTAAAGATAACTGGTAGGAGCATGCATAACAAAATGGGCTTTTCAACAATCAGCAGAGCCAACTCTCAAAGCCCACCTTATAGAGTCCATTTTCTTTTTGCTTTCTAACACTCTTGCATTCCTTCTACAATCTTCTACATCCCTTTTAATATTTAGAGTTTAAATTGTGAACAACTATAGCGATGTCAGACTTTGTATATACTACGCCTGTATGGTGTTTGCCTGTGTCCCATTTTAATGTGTCAGTGTATATTACACACACCTGAGGCTGAGATACATAAATGAATAAAGAGCGAACATTTGTGCAGCAAAAATCCTGGGAGGCCTTCAGACTGCGGGGTCTTCAGAAGAGTAATCAACATGATGAAAATCCATTAAGGTAATCCACTATATAAACAAACTCAAAGAAAAAAAATCACATGATCATCTCATTAGATACTGAAAAAGCAGTTGACAAAATATAAAACACCTTCACATTAAAAGTACTGGAGATATCAGGAATTCAAGGCCCATACCTAAACATAATAAAAGCAATATATGGCAAACCTACAGACACTATCAAAACAAATGGAGAGATACTAGAAGCAATCCCACTAAAATCAGGGAGAAAACAAGGATGCCCACTCTCCCAGTATCTATTCAATATAGTACTTGAAGTTCCAGCTAGAGCAATAACAGAACAAAAGGAGATTAAAGGGATACAAATTGGCAAAAAAGAGGCCAAGTTCTCACTATTTGCAGATGTTATGGGAATATATATAAGCAACCCCAAAACTTCTACCAGAGAACTTCTCCAGCTGATAAAATACTTCAGCAAAGTGGCGTGATATAAAATTAACTCAAACAAATCAGTAGCTTTCCTTTATACAAATGACAAATGGGCTGGGAAAGAAAATATGGAAACATACCCCTCCACAATAGTCACATAAAATATAAAATATATTGGGGTAACTCTAACCAAACAAGTGAAAGATCTGTATGACAAGATCTTTAAGTCTCTTAAGAAAGAAATCAAAGAAGACCTCAGAAGATGGAAAGATCTCTCATGCTCATGGATCTGTAGACCTAACATAGTAAAAATGACCATCTTACCAAAAGCAATCTACAGATTCAATACAATCTCCATCAAAATCCCAACAAAATTCCTCACAGAGATAGAAAGAACAATTACCAACTTCATATGGAATAGCAAAATCCATGGTAGTGAAAACTATTCCCAACAATAAAAGAACTTCTGGGGCATCAACATTCCTGACCTCAAGTTATACTACAAAGAAATAGTGATAAAAAACTGTATGGTATTGGTACAGAGACAGACAAGTTGATCAATGGAATAGAATTGTAGACCCAGAAATAAAACCACACACTTATGGTCACTTGATCTTAGAAAAGAAGCCAAAATATACAATGGAATAAATAAAGCATCTTCAATAAATGGTCCTGGTCTGACTGGCTGCCTGCATATAGAAAAATGAAAATAGATCCATATTTGTCACATTGTCCAAAGTTCAACTCCAAGCAGATCAAGGACCTCAAAATAACACTATATAGATTGAATCTAATAGAAGAGAAAGTGGGAAAGAGACTTGAACTCATTGGCATGGGGTGGGGGGCTGAGGGAGATTTCTAATCAGAACTCCAATGGCTAAGGCTTTAAGGTCAAAAATTGATAAATGGGATCTCATGAAACTGAAAAGTTTCTGTAAGGCAAAGGACATAGTCAATAGAATAAATCGGCAACCTACAGATTGGGAAAAAAATCTTCATAAACTCCATATCTGATAGAGGGCTAATATCCAAAATATATAAAGAACTAAAAAAGCTAACCACCAAAAGAACAAACAACCCAATCAAAAATAGGGTATAGAACTAATCAGAGAATTTAAAACAGAGGAATCTTGAATGGCTGAGAAGCACTTAAAGAAATGTTCAAAGTCCTTAATCATCAGGGAAGTACAAATCAAAACAACCCTGAGACTAAGAGACCCTTAAACCACTCAGAATAGCTAATATCAAAACTCAGGTGACAGCACATGTTGGCAAAGATGTGAATAAAGAGGAACACTTCTCTATTGCTGATGGGATTGCAAACTGGTACAACCATTCGGAAAGAAATCAATCTGGAATTTCTTTAGAAAACTGGAGCAAGATCTACCTGAAGATCCAGCTATATCACTCTTGGGCATATACCCAAAATATGCCCCACCATGCCACAGGGCCACATGTTCCACTATGTTCATATTGGCCTTATGTGTGATAGCCAGAAGCTATAAATAACCTAGATATCCTATAACAGAAGAATAGGTACAGAAAATGTGGTTGATTTATACAATGGAATACTATTCAGCTATTAAAAACGATAATACTTGTGGGGCGGTGGACTGTGACAGGCAACCTGGTCCCTGGTCGATAATAGCTTAACCATGGGTGACCCAGTGGGGCTTGCCCTGCAAGGGACCAGAAAGAGTTTTGCTAATGCTCCCGGGAGGCTCTTGGCTCCTGTCAAGTAGCTACAACCCCTACAGTCCCCTGTAGAGAGGTTTGTCATGTGAGGTCTGTTATGTAGGAGCAGCACACCAAGTCCTCCCACATGCAGATAAGGTTTCCTTAAATTCTCAGGCCAAGCCAATGGGAAGTACCTGTTGTCAGACCCCTGATCCACCCCAAGTCCCTCCTTGGGTAGAGGTGTGGTCACGTCCCCAAGTCCTGTCACAGGTAGAGGTGAGTCCACACAGACCCAAGCCATCCCCATGTTAATGAGACACCTAGAGACTTAGCCATGCCCCTTCCCAGTTACTATTTCTACCTCGCCCCTCCCAGAGGTTGTGGGGTATGGTCTTACCCATGCCACTCTCCACAATGAAAATAAATGCCTTAGAACTATGGACTGATTCTATTCATCTTCTTCTCCTGTGGGAAACAATGGAACTGGCCTTCGCTTAATGAGTCTCACGTCTACCCTCCTGTCATAGAAGCCATCACAGAGTTTCCAGCCACAGCAGACTTCCACCCAAGCCAAAACAGCTAGCCATTGCCCAAGCCGCCCAACCAGGTCCTGGTGGGAACCCCAGCTGCACTCCTTCTAGCTCATCTGCATGGCACCCAGGGGCGCCTGCCATGCCCAAGGCTAGAGAACCCACGGAGACGACTGCCACATGTTCCTGGGAACGGCCCCCTCCCAACCCATGGGGGGTGTCCTTGCGGCTTCACATAGCCCCCACCTGCCCAGCGAACTGTGGGCAGAGGCGTGTGGCCACTTCCCGAGTGTCCAGTCCCTTATAGAGCCACAGAGCCGCCTGGGGCAGAGATGCAGGACTTTATTCCACCCCACAAATACCATGAGTTTTGGAAATGGGTGGAACTAGAATCTATCATCCTGAGTGAGGTATCTCTGACCCAAAAGTACATGCGTGGTATGTACTCACTAATAAGTAGATATTAGCCAAAAAATACAGAATACCCAGGATAAAATCCACAGAATTCAAGAAGGTTTACAAGCTGAAGGGCCCAAGTCAGGATGCCTCAATCCCACTTGGGAGGGAGAAGAATGCAATTCCAGGGAGGGAGAGAGGAAAGTGCGTGAGAGAGGGGACAGGGAAAGAAAAGAGGAACATGATCAGGTATTGGGGGTGGGAACAGAAGTAAAGCCCTGAGGGGCATCAGAATGAATAGAAACAGGCAATCTTGGGAAATAGGAGGTGGGGGTACCCTCTAGAATGTGTCAGAGACCTGGGAGGTGAGAGAAATACTCTCAAGACTCAAAGGGAAGGACCTTAAATGAAATGCCCAAGAATGGGGAAAGGGAAGTTGTAGAGCCCACCTCCAGAATAAAGAAAGGACATCAAGTTTGCTATCCAACAGTCAAAACCTCTGACCCAGAATTGTTCCTGTCTAAAACAACTGCAGGTTTAAAAATGGAGAAGAGACTCAAAAAGGAGAAGAGACCAGCCCAAATTGGGATCCATTTCAAGGGGAGACTCCAAGGCCTGACTTTTACTAATCCTATGGTATGCTTATAGACAGGAGCATTGAATGCCTCTGAGAGGCCCAGGAAGCAGCTGACCAACATGCAGATACTTACACCCAACCAATGGACAGAAGCTGAGGGCCCCTATGGTTGAATTAGGGAAAGGCTATAAGAAGCTGAGGAGGAGGGTGACCCCATAGGAAGACCAGCAGTCTTGACTAACCTGGACACCTGGGGATCTCCCAGACACTGAGCCACCAACTAGGCAGCATATTCTAGCTGTTAGGAGGCTCTGACACATATACAGCAGAGGGCTGCCTGATCTGGCCTTAGTGAGAGAAGAAGCACCTAACTATGGATAGACTTGAGGCCCCAAGGGGTGGGGAGACTGACAGGGTAGGGTTAGGGTGGGTACATCCTCTTGGAGATGAGGGAAGAGAAATGGGATGAGGAACTATTGGAGGGTAGCCCAGGAGGTGGATAATGACTGGACTGTAAAAACAGATGAAAGATTAATAATAATAATAATAATAATAGTGAATATTTGTGAAAGATATAACCAAAGGATCAAAATAGCAAAATTTATTTTATTAGTTTACATAATATGTGGAGTTTCTTAGCCTTACATTCCGCATTGTTGTCATATTTCACAATACTACTGGGCTAGGCTTTAGGCTTAATAAAACTAAATTCTATTTGCACATAACTGGAACATTGCACTTTGTCAAGAAACTTTTTTTCTCTTTTCTGATCATGTATCAGGTTTGCATATGTAACCACAATGGTTTCATCATGGTTACAGGGCAAAAAGATTATATAACATGCAACATCTTTAATGAGTAGGATTGATAATATTATCAGTTTAGAAATCTATAAAAGTATGAGTGTCATATAACGTGGTTTGAATGTGAAATGTTCCATATGGGCTTTTGTATTTCAATATTTGGTCTCCTGCTAGTGGAAACACTTAGGAAGGTAGAGAAGCATGTAGAGGCAGATCACTGATTGAGGATGTGTCATTGCGAGTCCCTACAGGTTTACAGTCCTACCCTACTTCCTGTTTTCTCACTAGTTGCTGACTCAAGACACAGTGTGACCAGCTGGCCTCCTACCACCTTGATTTCCCTGCCTGTATTGCCTTACCTGGAAAGTAGGCTAATCCCTGTCTCCTTTACGTTGCAGTATTTACTCCCAGCAACTAGGAAAGTAACTAATGTATTTTTAAAGTCATTTTCCAGTTTTGATAACACGTCGGTGTATAATTTAATCTGCATATAAGGAAGCTAAGGCAGATGTTGTCCTTCTGTTGATTATACCAGAGATGTTAAGTGCTCCAAAGCCCCATTAAAGATATCCTTACAATTCCTTTAATGGATATGTACTAACCTTTTTGGCCTAGCTTGTAGAGTTAACTCCATTTCTTTTGCTGACCTGTTTTTGATGAGACGACAGACCTTGTTTCAACAAATGTGATGTCTTTGTTAATAAATGTATTCTTTTTAAAGAATTGAACTTGTCACTGCTTTAGAGATTGTTAAAGGCTTTTTCCCTAGAAATTTACTACTATTATACTGTTGCAAGTGATATTACATGCTCAAAAGAATATTAGTGAATCAACAAATACATTTAGATGTGATTTGAGATTTACTGCCATGCATTAATTTGTTATTCTGTTTATTTTTTCTCCTACTGCATATTTTGAATAATATCTTTAATTCAAGACAAAAAACACTACTTGAAGCCTCTAGGGAATTTGTCAGACTATATAGTAGAAATTTTATATGATATAAGAAAATAGGACAAAGTAAGTAAGATAGTTATTGGAACTATACATTAGGCAATTAGGGAATTTGATGAATAATAGTTACTAGGAAAGTGTCCGGTCACAAAAATCTTTTTCTTATAGAGTAGGGTTAAAGAATTTATCTAACATAGATTTTATGTAACTCTGAAGTATGAAGACATTTATGCCTCAGTATCTTACATTGTGTTCTCCTGAAAACATACCCTCAAATAACAAAGTAAGTGTTAGTCTTTGAGGAGAATGATTCCAAAAATAACACTAAGAAAACTAGAAGTGAGACAGAGAAGAGAAGCAAGCCAATGAAGAATTTTTCCTCAGATGAGAAGATTGCTCATTGAGCAAAGAACTTCCTGTGTAAACATGAGAACTGAATTCAAAACCTTGGATTCCTTACGAATGCTTAGCATAGGCTATACGCTTCTGTAATCACAATATCATGAGCAGGAGAGTTAAGACAAGTGAACCATAGGAGTCAGAGATCCTGTCTCAAGAATAATAGAGAATCGAGTCTGAGTACATGGCCTGCGGTAAACATAGAAACCAGTAAAGTAAAATGGAAATATTGCTAATATAGCGGCGGGCAACAGAGAAAGATAAGCATGGGGCAAGTGACCTGAACAGCACAGGTAGTCCCAATGGATACTGTAGGAATAATCTCTTATGTACTGTGTGGAAGCCTAATCTGTCAATAAAAAAGCTGATGACTTATGAGCAAAAGGCAAAAAAATAGTAAGTAGGAGTTCTGGTAGAGAGAGTTTAGATCTCTGGGAGATAGTCATGTACAGAAAAATGTGTTACCTGGACTCTAATGAAGCTGGACTTATGAAACTGTGGAGAGATAACTAGACATATGATGACACAGAAGAGTTTAAATGGGTCAAGTAGATTATTACAAGCTAGTTGTCAAAGAAGCTTAGCAGAAGGCTATACCCATTGTTAATAAGTAATAAACCAACAAGGTGTTATTCAGGAATTGGGATGTGGGAGGAAAACCCTACAGTAACAGTATATATATACAATAACTCATGCATGTGAGATTTGAGGATCACTGTGGAAAAGGGGGTGGACAGGCGTAAGAGCCAAATGACTGGGGAATTTCTGTGAGATTGTGTTTTCTAGTAATATCAGAAGCTACACCCATAAAGTATTACCAACACTTTGCCAAAACATGAAGTAAAAAAGGATGATACTAATGGACATGCCAAACTGAATGAAGACAAGCCCATGAAGCATCATGTCCACACAAAATCTGTAGGCACTGTGAACATCTGGGTAAAAAAAAAAAACAAAAACAAAAAACTGTGTTCTTCCTTAGAAAAGAACACAATAATTGGTTATACATTGCCAGTCAGCCTCATTAACATGCATAGATAGCACTATACAGAATAAATTTAAAACTCTACTATTCTTGAATGAATGCAACTATTGTTTCTTTCACGACCTGTGGACATTGAACTTCAGTGCAGAATCACCCCAGAGACTACCCATGAAGTACCTTGAGGAGACTTCAGCCTCAGACCAGAACTACATAGTTGCTCACCATCTTTATGTGGCTACAAAGCTGGACTTACAAGGAGATACCAACCATATGAGTCAATATTTGCCTCAAATTATAAATATAATTAAAAAGATTTGTATTCAGAATTACATCAATTATAAACTGATTCATTCCTGATTTACTGTGGACATTGAAGGAAAGGTAACTCTTAGGTAAATTGTCACAACTGTTTTTTCTGTGACTATCAATGTCTGGCCCATTATCAAACAACATTGATACATACTTTGAGGTTTGACTCCAGCAAAACCAAGTGTTGTATAAAGTATATTTGAAACCATGTCCATATGCTGTAGATACAGAAAAAATACTTTATAGGGGTAAATTCTACCAACACATGTGAGGAGATGTGATGTCACAGGTATTATTGAACAACAGTTATTTTCAGTACTATATTTCCTACACATTTTTCATATGATATATTTTTGTTCATACTCTTTCCCTTCCCTCAACTTCTCTCCAATGCTCATCCTCTCTCTACCAAACCAAATTCCATGTTCTCTCTCGGTCTCTCTCACTGTCTCCATCTCTCTCTGAAACTCTCTGTCTCTCTCTCTCTGTCTCTATTGCTTCCTCCCCCTGTACATGTAATTTTTTTAAATCTTAGTTTTAGTGATGGTTCTAATACACTTTAAACTTCCTTGGAACTCCCAAGGAGGTAGTTGGGAAAAAAAAATGATACAGGGGAAGTGGACCTTTTTAGAAGGTTCTTTGGAACAACTTTCATCTGTGTTGTCTGGAAATCAGCAGTTCAGTTCACAGTTTAGCAGGCAGCAGTAACTTGATCCATTCATAAACAACTTCACTGATATAACAGCAGTCCAGTTAGGTAGAGTCGGGTTAGCAGCAGTGGTGATTTGACCTAGCAGAGACAGCTAGACCTCAGCCCCAGCTCCAATCAGCAGGAGGAACCAACAGGGACACCAGGAGAAGTTCTCAACTGTGCCTCTCTCAGGGAAGCTGAGATCAGCAAAGACCTCACTGTACAGCGAGCTGTACCATCATGCCAAGCTCGGTCTCTGTCCCTCTGTGGAGTACTCTTTATACCCTCCAAATATCACATGTCCTCCAGGTGCCTTGCCTCATCACATGCATCCAATCAGCCTGAGTTGTTGGAAGCAGCAACGAACTACAGCATACCACCGGAAGTTTTTTGGTGTGTTTCTATTGGGTCCCAGCAAATGCAGCTCAACTATGCAATGTAAGGCAGACCAATACTTGTGTGTTATTAGCAAAGAATCTTTCATCACATGTCCTTTCATGTGATTGCTTTAGCAGAACATCCTCTCTCCTGTGTCTGTTTCAGTGAAACGTTCCTTTGTGAGTCTTCCTTAGCCTTTCACACTTTTGTATACTTTAATGATATGTTCCTTCATGTATTTTCCCTAGCAAAACACCATCTAAGCAATTTTCCAAAAAAACCTTATGTTTCTACTTCCTCCCCCCTACACACAAAAAAGTAGACAGAAATAAAATATGTAGAATCTAAAAAAGATTACATAAAGATCATGGAGACTGTTTTATATTGGTCAACTATTCTTAAGCATGAGACCTGCTATGTAGTGTGGTTATATAACAAGCACCATTCCACTGGAGAAAACTGATGTTCCTTTTCCTAATAGGTGTCATTTGCAAATGGCTTGATGATGAGGGGTGCAACTTTGTGTCTGCTTTTCCATCACTGTGCTGCAGTTTGGCCTGGTTTGAACTTGCAAAAGTATTGGGCATGCTGACATAATTGTTTGAGTTTATTTGTGCTTAGTTCTCATATGTATGGAAAATCCCATTTTCATAGAGTTGTCTACCATCCTAGCTCTTCAAATAATTCTACCTTTTCTTCCACATTGATCCCTGGGCACTGAAGGGAAAGGCATGAGAAAACATCTAATTTTAGGTCTGTGTGCACCAAGGTTTCTTATTCTCTGCACAATGTCCATCGGTGGATATCTGTGTTAAGAACCATCGACTCCAAATGAAGCTTCTCTCAGTAAAGAATATAACAATAAATCACCAGAAAGCATTTCATCAATGTGCTCACTAAGCAGAATTATAGAAGTAGATTTTCACATTGGCGCAGGGTCTATCTACCCTCTGTTTTTTTTTTTTTTTTTTTTTTTTTTGGCACCACTAGCAGTGTCAGTAGTCGTTTCCATCTAAGAAAGTGAACTCTATCAGAGCCCATTTGTAAAAAGTGGTGGGCTACTCCTGTATTATTTGTGACACTCTGTAGCCACTATTTCTTGCAGGCAAAACACTTGTAGCTACTCTCAGGGTCCATAGCTAGGAGACATTGAAGAATGATTTTCTCCTCTTGGTTCAAGTACAGTACCATTCAGCAATTTGAATGTTTCTTGGTCGGGATGAAGCTTCTAGATAGGCTGAACTTCTCCATCGTAGTTGAGACAAGTATTGTAGTATTCATCAACAGTGTCTCCTCTACCAGGTTAAAAGGGGTAATCATTAGCATTGCAGTAGTAATGATACTTTCTGCCAGGAAGGCTTGGCCAATGATTCAATAAGATAGTACCCTTTCCTGCACAACACGTTTTACTTAGTAGCGTATGCTGCCTAGTTTGTGCATTTTCTTTGACTTACTCTCTATTTGAAATAATGTTGGATATAAGTTTGCCATAAACTGTCTTTATTATGTTCAGGGATGATCCTGTTTATGACTTTTATGATGAAAAGATGTTGATTTTGTCAAAGGACTGTTCTTTATTTAATGAGATAATCATCAGTATTTTGTCTCTTTTTTTCTGTTTGTGCTAGATACATTTATTGATTTACATAACTTGAACAATTCTTGCATCTCAGGGATGAAACCAGCTTGATCATGCTTATAATATTTTCTGAAAACTTCATTGAAAGACTGCATAAAAGTTCATAATGGATATTTTTATTTTTATTTTTTGTTGAGTATTTCTGTTGTTTGTTGTCATGGTAATAGTAGTTTTTCAAAAAATTGATTTTTCAGTTAATATTTTATGGAATAACTTGAAGAATATAAAAGCTAGTTCATTTTTGATGATCTGAAAGGATTCTTCACTGAATTTATCCATCTGTTCCTGGACTTTTGCTGTTGTTATTGTTGTTGTAAGACTTTTAGTTACTGCTTCTATTTTATTAGGGGCATTGGGGCTGTTTGAATTGTGTGTTTCAACTTGATTGAACTCTGGTAGGTCATTCCTATCAAGAAATTAAACCATTAATTTTTCCACTTTGATGGATTATAGACTTTTGAAGTATGATTTTATTCTTTTCTGAATTTCCTTAGCGTCTGGATTGAGGTCTCATTTTCATTTTTAATTTTGTTATTTTGGATCCCCTTTTCTCATTCTTTAGTTTAATTTTACTAAAGATTTTTTTATCTTATTTAGTTTTTAAAGAAATAATCTCTTGTTAGTTTCACTGATTCTTTGTTTTTACAGTTGTTTTCTTGTTTATATTTCATTAATTTTAACCTTCAGTTTGATTACTTCTTCCTCTTTATTTCACCTTTGGAGTTATTTCTTCTTGATATTCTAAGATTTCTGGTGTATTATTACATTATTAATATATGATCTCTCCAGATCCTTATGTAGGCATTTAATGCTATGACTTTGCTTTATAGAACATCTTTTTTTGTACCCCATAGGTTTTGGTATATTGAGTTTTCATTTTTATTTAACTGTATATTTTTTAAATTTTCTTCTTGATTTCTGTTTTAGTCCAATTTTTATTTATTCATGAGCTGTTTAATTCCCATTGGTTTGTGTACTCCCTGTCATTTCTATTGCTGTTAATATCCAGATTTAGTTCATGTTAGTCAAAGAGGATGCAGGGTAAAATTTATTTTCTTTTCTTTTTTCTTTTCTTTTTCTTTTTCTTTTTTTTTTTTTTAAATCTCTTGCAACTTGCTTTCTGTCCTAATATGTGGTCAATTTTAGTCAGAAATACATGGGCTGCTGAGCTAAAAGAATATATTCTTTAATGTTTTGATGGAATGTTCTGTAGATATCTGATAGGTCCATTTGATGTATGAAGTTATTAAATTCCAGTGTTTCTCCATTTACTTTCACCTGGTGTCCTATATATTGGTGTGAGTAGAGTATAAAGTTACCCAGTATTACTTTATGAGGCTCAATATATGATTTGATTTTTGCTATTGTAGTGTTTCTTTTAGGAATGTAGGTACCTGTGTGTTTAGTATATAAAGGTTTAGTTATTGAATATCTATTTGAATTTTTTCTTTATTGAGTATATTCTGTTCTCTATTTTTTTCTGATTAGTTTTGATGTGAACTTTAGTTTGACAGAAATTAAAATAGCTTTTTTCTTGGTTCTATTTGCTTGGGGTAAAGCATGCCTTTTTTCTCATCCTTCTACCAGAAGTCAGTGTCTGTACTTGATAGTGAGTTATGTATCTTTGAAAAAGGAAAAAAAAAAAAAAAAGAATCGTACTTTCTAACACAATCTATTCTTCTGTACCTTCTTATGAGAGAACTGAGATTACTAATATCTGAAGTTATTACTAATAGTGTTTATTAACATTACTTATATTGTAATACTGATTTTTGTGCTGTTATTGTTTGGACTTCTTTTAGTTAACAGTTCTGTAATTATCCTTATGTTTTCTTAGCTATAGGTAACACTTTTCACATCAGATTAGAATTTTCTTTATACTGATTTTTATGATCTGTATTTTCATAAATCTATGGAATCTGTTTTATTTCTCCTTCCAATGTAATCGATAGTTTTCCTGGGTAAAGTAATGTCCCAAGGCATTCTTTAGAACTTGTAGAGCATCTTTTCAGGCCCTTCAGGATTACAGAGTCCCCATTAGAAGCTATTCTAATGGCCTTATTTTATGTATGACCTGGTCTTTTTCTCTTGAAACTTTTAATACTCTTTCTTTGTTATAGATATTTTGAGTTTTAATTATTATGTTTTATGCAGAGTTGCTTTTGTAATTAGTTTATTTGATATTCTGAATGTCTCTTGCAATTTGTGAAGCATGCCTTTTTTCCATCTAGATTTAGAAAATTTTCTTCTATGTTTCCAAAATATATTTAGTGCCTTGAAACTGAACTTTCTTCTTTCCTCTGTACATATGTTTGCACATTTTGATTTTCCTTACTATCCAGATTTTATAAATTTTTGTGCCTGGAGATTTTTAGATTTTGTTTTCTCAGATTGATTTCTTCTACCTTATCTTCCTGATCTAAAGTTCAATTCTTTTTCACTTCACTCAGTCTGATGGTGAGTCTCTTCTCAAGCTTTTTATATTTGACTTTCTGAGTTTTTCATTTTTAATTTTTATTTTCGTTGGGCTTTTCCCCCTCCTGATTCTAACTTTTTGTTAAGGTTTATTTTTTTTATATCCCTAACTGCTATTATTATTCCTTTCAACTTCTTATTTTTGATTTCCCAGTCTTCACTGAGAAATTCATTTTTACCATATTTAAAGTCCTTGGACACTGCTGGGCATGGTGGCACACCCCGTCAATCACAGCATTTCGGGGGCTAGGGGGTTGGCAAAAGCAGGTGGTATTTTAATGTTTAAAGGCCAGCCTAGTCTACAAAGACAATACAGAGCAGTCAGGGCTATGTTACTGAGAGAAACCTGTCTCAAAATAAAATAAAACAAAACCAAAAAATAAGGAACTTGAATATATGTATACTTGCTTTAAAATATTTGCCTTGTGCTTCAGTTGTCTCTGGCAATATTACAATAGAGAAGTTGTTTTGTAGAGGCTGCAGTTGTCTGGACTATTCACATTTGTGTTTGTGGAAGGGACCTGGGTATATGAGGTTATGGAGTTCATAGCATTTCTTGGTGTGGATACCTTGTCACACTGTTATGGTATTGGTGTGCAGGTCTTTGTTTGCTCTTATTCCAGTCTGTCAAGGCTGTGGATCAATGAATGGTGTTTATTTTCTAGTCATAGAGCTCTTCTGGGTTTTAGTGTCCTGGTTCTCAGTGGTTGGTGTACTGGCTGAAAGTACGGTGAGGTAGATGGAAAAAAACATTTTTTAAGATTGCTACCTGAAGTACTCATTAAGACTCTAGACTCCGCCCATTCTCAGGCTGGCATAGTAGAAAGGGGGAATACTTGAGAGCAGGTACAGTGGATAAACCATTTTTTCTGGACCTTGACCTACAGCTTAAACTACTTCCTTTAGTAGTTTGATAAAAGACTGCCTCAGCATTGCTTTACTCTGCAGTTTGAAGCAACTATTATTAGTAAGTTAATGCAGTACATTTTGTTTTGTATTTGAAATTGTTATCACTAGCAACCCAACTTAATTCGTTAGCATTGAGAGATGGCCTGTCCGCATAGACAAAAATAAATAAATAAATAAATAAATAAATAAATAAATAAATAAATAAATAATTCTTGTTTGCTTTATCGAGTTGACTTAAGAAGTGAATGTATTTCTTGAATGTGTATGAAATGTTCAGCAAATCACCACAGAATATGGTTGCTGTTTAGAGCACTTTCATACATAATCATCAGTTTTGTATTTTAGCCTGCCTGAAATGCACACAATGCACTAGGTGCTTTGTTTCATAGCATGAAATTTGAATGAATACCCTCAATCTAAAAGCATTTCCTACTCTGTTCAGGATACCAGTTGCCAGAGGCAAACTACTTTTTATTGTGAGACTATTTCCAGTTTATTTTATTTTTTTCATGCCAAATTGTCTTGGTTTCAGATATTTCTAGGCATGCTACAATTCTAAGTGAATGGTAAGTTAGCAACACAGAGACAGAATGGAGAAAAAAATTAAAAACATAAACAGCAACCCAGTCACCCGTGTGAACATGCAGCTGTTACAGACAGGACAAATAACACAGTACAAATGGTGTTTGGTCCTGGGCAGTGTGCTCCTCCCAGGTGAAGCAAGAGGAACAAACATGCTTTTTGGAAAGAACAAGTGTTGCTTCCATTGATGTTCATAATAAATCATCATTCAAAAGATTCTGTCAATAACACACTGCCCCAATCGCCTCGTGCCTGCAGCACTGTGCTCATGCTATTGCAACTAGATGAGCTATCAAAGCCTCATGCCGTCAAAGAGAGTAGTTTAAAGAGGTACAATAGCAGGCAATTTGCAAACAGTCCAAACCTTTAGCTTCTTCCGCCTTCTAAAAGTGTGCAGTGAATTTACATTAACATCTGCCACTGGAGATGAAAGAATGCATTTTGAACTGCAAGGGGAATGCCAAATCCTCCTGTAAGGGAATCATTTTCCTAAATTTTGTGATAGCATGCTCAGCTAGACATAGAATGTTACATGTATTATATGCGTTCAAATTTGGATTTTCAAAGATAAAATTGGCACTATAATTGGGCACAAAGACCTCAAAAATACTGTCTCTGACTATTTGGTATACATTCACCAGATTAAATTCACTATGTGTGCAGGTGATTTTTATTGTCCAGGGATAATATATATCTATATGCGTTTTACTACCTACTCATTCAGATAACTATGGCATCTCAGATTTTCATGCTGTTAAATTCAATTTATTGTGGAACATAAGGGCAATTAAGGGAGAGAAGATGACATTATATTATGTGGAATGCAACTACAGGAAAAGAAGGCATACATTGCTAGCAATGCATTATATGTAAACATAATTTTTAGTATTTTCCCATGGTGAGGTGACAGGTACTATTTCTAAGAACTCAATATGTGTCAAACACTTTATCTAAAGTAGTTACTCTAGGTTAGTATCCTCAATAAATCATTAATTGAATCTTACAATGGGTACAGGCCAAACAAAATAAAAGCTACAAAAGTCAGAAGAATGTTACATATTACAAAAATTTACAATTATTAATTAAAGTCTGGAGATAACTACATATTATGTATAACACATATTTTCTTTCATATTTTTGGAATGCTTTATTGGTTTTTAGTTGTTGGATATCAAATTACTAAAAGTCTAGTTGTTTAAAAGGTGACATAATTATTATTTCAATTTTTCATTAGGTTAGAAGTCTGAGAATGCCTTAACTGTATCCTTGGAATTAAAGTCTTTCACACCAGTAATTCTGATCTGTGACTTGAGTGCTTCAACTGAATGTTGGATTAGAGAGGTATCCATTTCCAAGCTCATGTTGTTCTTGGCAGAATTTCAGTCCCTACAGTGTTACTACGTTGAAGGCATTGATTCCTAAAACAGGAAAAGACTATGCTATTCCTTGATACTTAGAACTTCCTAACATGGACAATTTTATTAAGTCCAACAAGGAAGAAAGACTGATAGCAAATTAGATGTCACTATTTTCTCTAGTAAAATCTCAGATCACACACTGAACAGGGAAGTAATTACCCAAGATTACAAGTCTGGGTAATACAACATAAGCCTAATGATAACCAGAAAATATTTGAGAGTTCAGTCTATGCATATCAATATTGATATGATACTTAGTCAGGGGCTGTGTTCATACATATTGTGAACTTTTATATATTTTATATTCCATAAAATCTCCCACTATTACTGTGGAGAGTCTTGCAGTGACAGGACTGAAAACACAGACTCAGATATTGTATTTTATGACTTTGGTGTGGAGCTTCCCCAAGAGTCCCAGCATCATGGCCATAGGGTCTGTCTGTGTCTCTGTCTGTGTCTCTGTCTGTGTCTCTGTCTGTGTCTCTGTCTGTGTCTCTGTCTGTGTCTCTGTCTGTGTCTCTGTCTGTGTCTCTGTCTGTGTCTGTGTCTCTGTCTCTCTCTCTCTCTCTCTCTCTCTCTCTCTCTGTGTTCATTCTGTCTCTCTCTCTGTCTCTCTGTCTCTCTGTCTCCCTCTCTCTCTCCCTCTCTGTACTTCTGCTTCTTTGTATCTATCATTCACAGATAGCTACCAGTCCTACATCTTACCTCCCAAATCACTTATGTCTTTACATCTACTTCTTAGAAGTACTAAACTAATACACAACTGTAATTCAAAAAAACAATTTTATGAAGATATTAGTCACCAATTGTATGGTAGAACCACACTAGATACTATTAAAAATAACAAAATCCACTAACTTCTAGTCGTTAAGAGAGACTAAGAATAAAAAGAAGGGACCACACTTTTTCTGTTTCTCATGATAGACATGTTAGTGGTTTCCTTTTGCCTTGTCCATCTAGATATAACTTGATCATCAATATCCCAGTGTTCAGATTAATTTGGCAATTTTACCAGTGAAAACTATTTAAGAATAAGAAGGCATGCTGATAACCACTTCTATGATAATAGTTTTGGGGCTAATGACCTTCTCTAATAGAACGAGAGGGAGGTCATCAGAGAGCCTCATGTGGTAATGTTGTCTTAATTTCTTCTTGCTTCCTCTCTCTAGATGAAAGTGATCTTGGGAGGTGCTAACATATATAAAATTGGGAGTGACGTTAAGTGAAAGTTGGAATCTATGGTGCAGCTCCCATAAGTTTGTCATCCAGGATGACACTTCCTGGTGAGACTTCACAGTGATACAGCTGTTTTAGGCTCACCAATACTTCTGTATTTTATCTTTCATCCTAAATCTGTAAACTAAAAGAGCCGAATAAAATCACTGGTTCATCAAACTGGACATTGACAGAATTCTTGCTCTGGCCTGTAATTGCTGCTTTAACTGAGACATATAGACCTTTGCTCGCATCTTTCATACAAAGTTCATGTAACAAATTGGTACACATTGTGGGGCAGAAAACCAACACATATAGATATTGATCTTACCCCATGTATAAGAAGCTTCTTTTGCAACAGAAAGTGACCATTACAGAAATCTATACCTAGTCAAAATGTCAAGACAATTGATTGCAGGGTTTACAGCCCCAACTGCTACACTTACAGCCAACTCTTACATAAAAGACTCAGAGAATATTTCAGAAGAAGAGGCAGAAAAAGTGTAATAGCCAAAAAATAAGGAAAACTGTTGTGAGATTTGTCTTCTTTCTATGACAAGCATGCACTACAATTTCTGAGAGTAATAAATAGGAGATAAGATTATAAAGTATCAATACTGTTGTGTGGGTGCTAATAACAAAACATGTTACTAAGGTTAAGATAGCTGACCAGAAGGAACTTCCTTGAGTAAAGTAGGCATTAATAGAAAAGAGACAAAAGAATATCATATTCTAAGTTAGCCTTGAAATTGATGAGTAAGTTGAATAAAAACAAATGACATGTGCTTTGCCATTTCTTAGAGCTGGTAAGTTGCTTAAAAGGGAAAATAAAATTAGATGTCATATTGAGATCTAAAACGTATAGGAACCTAGGAAAAGAGTTGGATAGAAAAGAGTGAGGAAATAATACAACATGCAGATAGGAGCTGTAATAATAGCCAGGTTCGTGGAACTATGATCGCTGCTCTGAAATGCTTGGGTTAAGAATGACTTTCTGCATAAAGTGAAAGAAACTCTCCTGTTTGGCTTATGAGACTGTGGGACATGGGCTTTGAATGAGTCCCATGTAAAGACATAATCTTTATAATGTTGTGAGGCTTTGGTAGACTAAGTGGCTTAGACAAGGATGCCAATCACATCTATAAAATGTTAAAGCAAACAAGATAAGAAAAGAATAGGACAGGTCTAAATCACTCAAAGGTAAAGGTGATAATACATACATCGAGCAGAAATATCCAAAGAAGAAAGTAATGGAAAGGCAAATGTTGTGCTTTGTGAACCTTTGGAAAGGTTTGTAAAGCATGACCACCAGATCTCCAAAGTGAACGAGAGAATAAAAGACAAGGATATATAGTATGAGATCATTGCACTTCCTGCTATGGAGGACTGAGATATTTTGAACTAGGATTACCCTAGTCACTCTTCCAACAGGTAAGTGAGGTTGCTCTAAATAAGGGCTTATACGTGAAGATCGTAATCCCCATGTTGAATCATTGATTTATTTATTCCTTATTAATATGCAGAAGGCTTGGTGTCCAGTGGATACTGGAGCTAAGTGTAACTTAGGAACTCCCAAAATACAGGAAAAATAGGCAGATGTGCAGAGGTATGAGATACAGTGGGGCAAGTTCAGTGGATTAACCACATTTTAGAGGTGCTAATTATCATCTGTAAGAGTGTGCAATGTATATTTCATCCAAACAAGAAAATATTATGGGTTTGGATATCCTATAGGACAAATACTGAATACCACCACTGGCGAATTTTACCTCAGGTTATGAACTCTGAAAGTAATCAGTCATACATGGTAGTATGAGGTAAGGACCTGTTGTTCCCTTTCACAATGGGCCAATGAATATCAAACAGTGTAATCTGCCTGGGGGTGATGATGAAATTACAGAAACAATCAAAGAAAAAGAAGAGGTAGGGGTTTTTGACCCAGTCACAAATGCCATGTAGGCTGTGTTTCGAGGCTACTGAGACTCACCCTGTAATCGACGATATAAGGTCCAGAAGGACATACCCTTCTCTTGCATAGAAGGTTCATGAAGAGACACCAACTAGTAATGAGTTATTACAACAATACAAAGGATCACAGACACCAGATGACTGAAATGAGGAGAAAGAAAGCATCATTGCTCGGATGAGTTAAAGACAGTGTGAATAATAGTAACATGAGAGATATGGCCTGTGAAAACCTGCAATGTCAATTGGTTGTACTTAGAGGCAGGACATTAAGGTTCAGTTGAAAAAATGAAAGTAGGTAGTAGTGGGTCAGCCCCTGTGGTGATAGCAAATGTGGAAATGAATGCAAAATAAAATTTACTTGTAATCAGAGACACCTAGAGCTTTCTATGTGGAAGCCCTTAGCCAAGCCAGTCATCCCAGAAATCAGGAAACTGACATGACACTCTCATCAAAGAGCAGAACATTTGTCCTCAGGTGCCAATAGAAGCTGTCTATTGTGTTTATATAAATTCTGGCCATAGGAAAGTCCAAACAGGAAGAAAAATAGTAAAAGACCCTGGTATTACTGTAAAATACTGTGATATCTTGTATGCTGCTCAGACATGTAAGGCCTACTCCTGGCCATGACCTTAACTCATAAATGCTCTACTAGTTAATTTTCTTTTGCTGTAAATAAACACCTGACAAAGACAACTTAAGAGAAGAAGGGTTTATTTTGGCATACAGTTACAGTCCATAATAGCAGGGAAGGCATACAAGCAGGAGCTCAGAGCAGCTGGTCTTATTGCATATGCAGATGTGAAGCTCAGAGTGAGGAATGAATACATATGCTCAGGTTCTTTTGTCTTTTTTATTCATTCCTGTGCCTAATCCATGTAATGGTGCCATCCTTGTTAGGGGTAATTTAAATTTCAAACCTACAGTCCTTCACAGACATATCCAGAGGGTTGTCTCCTGTCATTTTAGATCCTATGAGGCTTACAGTCTATATTAACTGTCACACATGCTATGATGGGATGAAAATGTAATCCAATCTGCCCCATGCAGAACTTTAGAGGTTATGTTGTCTGTGCCTGTCAATGAATGGTAAAAATATGCCATTTCTTGTGTGAACACTGCCATAGGCTTCTAGCAATTATTACTACACAGGTTAGTATCAGGTGAAAGCACCATCAACTAATATCTCATTAACCCAATATCTCATCTAATAAACACTGATTGGTATTCAGACCTGGACTGAGGAAAATCAAGTGTAGTCATACTTCTATCTGACCAGAAGTGCTACTGGGCTAGATTAATTGCAAACAAAATGTTTTTATTTTATTTTTATAATTAATTATTTTATTTATTTACATCCTAAATGTTGTTTCCCCTCCTCTCAGGTTAATTGACACTTTTGCTCTTCCTATGGGGTTGTCATCCCCTTCAGTTCCTTCAATCCTTTCCCTAATTCTTCCATAAGGGTGCCTGACCTCAGTCCAATGGTTGGCCTAAGTACTTGTATCTGTCTCAATCAGCTATGAGTAAAACCTCTCAGAAGGCAGCTATGCTAGGCTCAAGTCTGCAAGCACAACATATCAATAATAGTGTCAGGATGACCACCCATGGCTCATGAGATAAATCACTGGATGGCCTTTCCTTCAGTCTATGTTTTATTTTGTTCATACATTTCTATTAGATAGATGTCAAAAAAAATTGAAGGTGTGTTGATATCCCTATTCCTAGAGGACCTGTCAAACGACTGGAGGTAGTCTCTAGGGTCTATCTCCTCACTGTTGGCCATTTCAGCTAAAGTCACTTCCCACTGAGTTCTGGAGCTTCTCACATACCAGGTTTCTGGGACTTTCTAGAGCTTTCCTTCATGCCCCCGCCCCCAACTCCTCATCCCTGGCAGCCACATACTTTCTTCATTCTCTTGGCCCTCTGAGCTCTTCCTTCCATACCTGATTCTTCCCCTCTTTCCTCTCTCCCACCCTTTTCTCACTTATCAGTGAGTACATACCATGCATATCCTTTTGGATCTGGGTTACTTCACTCAGGATGATATTTTCTAGGTCCATCCAATTGCCAGAAAAATTCATAATGTCCTCGTTTTTAATAGATGAGTAGTATTCCCTGGTGTAAATGAGCCACATTTTCTGTATCTATTCTTCAGTTGAGTGACATCTAGGTTGTTTTCAGCTTCTGGCTATTATAAATAAGACTGCTATGAACATAGTGGAACATGTGTCCTTGTTATGTGTTGGAGCATGTTTTGGGTATATTCCCAGGAGTTGTATAGCTGGGTCTTTAGAAAGAGCTATTGCCAATTTTCTGAGGAACCACCAGATTTATTTTCAAAGTGGTTGTACTAGCTTGCAATCCCACCAACAATGGAGGACCATTCCTCTTTCTCCACATCATAGCCAGCATCTGTTGTCTCCTGAGCTTTTCATCTTAGTCATTCTGATTGGTGTAAGGTGGAATCTCAAGGTCGTTTTGATTTACCTTTTCCTGATGATTAAGGAAGTTGAACATTTCTTTAGGTGTTTCATGGCCATTCAAGATTCCTCAGTTGAGAATTTTGTTTAGCTCTCTATTCCATTTTTTAATTAGGTTATTTGTTCCTTTTGAATCTAACTTCTTGAGTTCTTTATATATTTTGGAAATTAACCTTCTATCAGATGTAGGATTAGTGAAGATCTTTTCCCAATCTGAAGGTTGCAGTTTGGTCCTATTGACACTGTCCTTTGCCTTACAGCAGCTTTTCAGTTTCAAGAGATTCCATTTATCAATTTTATCTTAGAGCATGAGCCATTGTTGTTCTGTTCAGGAAATTTTCCCCTGTGCCTATGCATTTTAGGCTATTTCCCAGTTTCTCTTCTATTAAATACAGTGTATCTCGTGCTATGTTGAAGTCTTTGGTCCACTTTGACTTGAATTTTGTAAAGGTTGATAAATACGAATCAATTTGCATTCTTCCAAATTACAAACCACCAGTTAGACCAGCACCATTTGTTGAAGATACTTTATTTTTTCCACTGTATGGTTTTCCCCACTGTGTCCCTGTTTACAGAAGTCCTCCTGTGTCCCTGATTAGGGCAGTCCTCTTGGGAGACAGGCAGGCTGTGGAGTCCAGGGGCCAGTCACACTGATCCACAGGGTTGTATTTTAATAACCATTTTTTTCTTTGCAGCTTCTACAGCAACTCTACAAAGAGCTGTTAATGCATTACTTTAACCCCAGCATTTTGGAGGTAGAAGCAGGGCAATCTCTATGAATCTGAGTTTGTGGCTGTACTATACTACATAGTGAGATACTTTGTAAAATTATAAAATGTTAGTTCATAAATTTAAATGTAGATGGAACTTTGCATAGGTGAGAAAAAAGAAGCCATACAGTTATTAAATAAAAATTCCAGTGCCAGGGATAAGACACATCCTTATATGATGTTGGCCAGTGGAGTCCAATGCTTCTACAAACCATAAGGACTATGGGCATTACTGATGGTCACAAATTAAAATTAGATACTGAAGGACCCTAAGGGCTTTTGCCAGTCTTAATTCCCCTCCCCCACAGCCTTCTCCTCCTGCCTGGTGTCAAGGCTAGGCCAAATTCCATTCTCCACCCATAGTTCTTGGAAGGGACAGAAACATTCTTGAAAAACCACAGAATGAACTGACTGATAGTCACCTGACCCTTTGGAAAGTCCCAGATAGAGTTCAAATACATGTCATGTGTCATGATCTGTCCATGTTTGCCAGCCAATAGATTTAAAGGTCAATAAGCTTAGCCAATAAGTTTAAACTGTAACCTTGCTGAAATAACCTGTGTCGCTAAAAGGTATAAAAACTGCTTGTTATAACCATTCAGGGTTGCCTTCTAGTCACTTGCCTTGAGAGACTAATTGAAGGTAGACCCAGTGTGCCAGAAAAAAATCCTCTTGCTTTTGCATAGATCTGCCTCTCAGTATCTCACTTGGGGTGTCTCAAATTAAGTACCACTTACCGAGGATTGGTGTGTTTACAATGCTACAGCCAAATTTCTGAGGAAATGGTTTGCTTTGGTAGTAGAACATGTATAAATTAAGCTTGAAAAGAGCTGAATGCTATTTCCCTGTTGGTCAACTTTGTAGTACTGAAAGGTGCTATGCAAGATGTTGTTGGAAATCTATTAAAATTATTATTTTATTTGGTTGTTTACTCTTGGCTTTTTCATTGTCAACAGTTGGTGAAATGGTAAGGCACAGCTGTTTTATGTAAAGCCAAATTCTTTATTATTTGATGTAAGGTTCATGTTACAGGAGGGAATTCACATTTCATGCTGTGAGCCTGGAAGAAACCAAAGGTTGTGGAGGTCCTTCAGGTTCATGGTTATGGTAATGAAATGATTAGTTCTCCCTGGGAAGACAGGAAGTGTTATAGCACCTTCTCTTGGGATTCTAACTATTATTCTTTCTTATGTTCCTCTCCTCTTCTGCTCAAGTATATAGGAAGTGAACCAAGTTGGGGTGTCTTTGCAGTGAGGCAATTATTTAGGGGTTACTCATGCTCCTTTAAGTTACCCTTCAGTCTTATTCTGAATGTCTAGTAAACTCTCATTTTACTAAGCTGAAATACGCTGGATCATTTAGTTTTGCCACTGATGGCCTATCCAGAATAAACAGATCTTAAATCATGTCTCTACAGGAAAAATTCACATATGAGCATATATTTTTTAAATGGACATAAGCTATAATTGCATTTCTTCATATTTATATGCAAAGACTGAATTCCACACTTGTAAATATGCTTTTATTATTATATTTTTTGCATTCCAGATACATTTAAAGGATTCCAGATATATTCAAATAACTATATTAACATTTTAAGCTCCTACTGGTTTTCAAATGTATTTCCATGCTATTCTTCTAAACTAATATCTTTATTATATTTTAGTATTTGCATAATCTACTGGCAGCAATGATCAACTAAGTCAGAGAAGAGATTTTAGGCTGTTTCAGTGTATTGTTTCAGAATAAGTAAATAAATCACACCTGAATAAGAGATCTTGGAGTTGTGCTCATTAGAATTGAGATCTCTCTTGCACAAGCAGGAATGCTAATGCAGACTGATGGCTTAGATGACTAAGCACCAAAACTTGTATGTTGCTGCAAGGCTATTTGTGGAGTGTCAGAACAGCTGCCCTTCCATATGCCTGTGGTTATAATACAATGTAGGCAGAAATGTGCCACTTGCAGCACAGAGGACATGTCTAAACTCCTGTCAGCCTCTCTACCATGCCCCATTTTCTAAGGTTCTAAATAAAATTTTTGTACATAATGCTTAATTTCATGGCATTTGTTTCACAATTTGTTGTATTTTAATGTTGCTTAGGATGGCAGCTCACAAAAAGAATCTATAAAATTAT
Organism: Uromys caudimaculatus; assembly: GCA_028551405.1. Classification (NCBI taxonomy): domain Eukaryota; kingdom Metazoa; phylum Chordata; class Mammalia; order Rodentia; family Muridae; genus Uromys; species Uromys caudimaculatus. The sequence goes on from CM052702.1 coordinate 1,797,895, forward strand.
ATTATGTCTACTCTACTTTGCTATAGCTGTGTGAAGGAACTTCATTTTGTTATGGATGTAGGTGTAGAAAAATAGAATTGGTAGATGGTTCTGCTATTTTCAAAATGTACTGGCTAGTTTTGTGTGTCAACTTGACACAAGCTGGAGTTATCACAGAAAAAGGAGTTTCAGTTGAGAAAATGCCTCCATGAGATCCAGCGGTAAGGCATTTTCTCAATTAGTGATCAGGGGGAGAGGGCCCCTTGTGAGTGGTACCATCTCTGGGCTGGTAGTCTTGGGCTCTATAAGAAAGCCAGCTGAGCAAGCCAGGAGAAGCAAGCAAGCCAGTAAGTAACATCCCTCCATGGCCTCTGCATCAGCTCCTGCTTCCTGACCTGCTTGAGTTCCAGTCCTGACTTCCTTTGGTGATGACCAGCAGCATGGAAGTGTAAGCTCAATAAACCCTTCCTCCCCATCTTGCATCTTGGTCATGATGTTTGTGCAGGAATAGAATCCCTCACTAAGACAAATTGGTACCAGCATAGTGGGGTATTCCTGTGACAACTTGACCATGTTTTGGGGAGGACTATGGAAGGATTTTGGAACTTTGGGCTAGAAGATTCATTTAGTGTTAAGAGCTTTGTGGGATGTTGTGTAGAAGCTTGGGCGATAATGTAGAGAACAGTGCAGAAGATGGAGGCCTGGCTTGTGAAATTTCAGAGGGAAGATTTAAGACTCTTATCAGGGCCATTGCTATTTTGACTGGGAAAATTCTGTGGTTTTGGTTAGCTGGGGCTGAAGGATAAGCTGTGATTAACAAGATACCAGAACTACTAAAGCAAAACCATTGCATTACTGGGACTATTGATATTGGTTAGCTGGAGTTGGGAAACTGGCGGTGATTGGGAAGAGACCAGCCTCACTGAGATGAATCTTCTGAGAAGTGTTTTTTGAGAGCACAGAGGCTTTGTTCCAGAAATAGCCAGGGTGGTACCTTGTGCTGTGGCTGGACTTGGTAATGTGTAAGAGTCACCCAGGTGATACTAGTTTTGAAGGCATGAAGGAATCATAAAGAGCAGCTGAGGCCTGGGCACTGTGAGAGGCTGTGGAAGGCCATTGGTTAAGATGCAGCCTCAATTGCAATTGACAGCCCAGAACTGAAGGGGTCATGCAATGGAGTTGAGGCTCAGGCACTGTGAGAGGTCACAGAAGGCCACTGGGGGAGGTGCAGTCTCAGTTGCAATTGATGGCACAGGACTGAAAGCGTCATGCAAAGGAGGTGAGGCTTGGCACCATGAAGAGAGCCTATAAGAGGCTCTTGGTAAAGCCTATTTGCAGCAGAAGACAGCAGTGTTTTGGAGATGCCAGTACCATGAGATGAACACCAAGAACAGCAGCAGGAGTGGAGTACAGGAATCTGGAGCCTAGAAGACAAGGTATGTGCTACAAAGGGCAGAGATGGAGAAGTGACTCAAGCCCTTGGAGGAATCCAGAAGATCATGATTGGATCCTAGACATTGGACTGTTGGAGTTTGATTTTGATTTTGATTGTGACTATGCCCTGATATATTTTCCCTCCTGATATATTTTCTTGAAGAAAAAAGGTATTTTAGTGGAGCCCACAGTTAAGAGACTTTGAATTTTTAGAAGACTTTGAATTTTAAGAGATTGGATGTTTAAAAGGGACTGAAATATTAATATGTAAGAATTTGCAAAGACTGTGGGACCTTTAAAGTTATTTAGATCTTGGGGATGAATAAGGAAGTAAGGGTGGAGACTTATTGGTGATGTGTTATGTGTCAAGTTGACAAGGGTTCAATTGTACTGGCTAGTTTGTCTGTCAACTTGACACAAGCTGAAGTTATCACAGAAAAAGGAGTTTCTGTTGAGAAAATGCTTCCATGAGATCCATTGGTAAGGCATTTTCTCAATCAGTGATCAAGGGGGGAGGGCCCCTTGTGAGTGGTACCATCTGTGGGCTGGTAGTCTTGGGCTCTATAAGAAAGCCAGCTGAGCAAGCCAGGAGAAGCAAGCCAGTAAGTAACATCCCTCCATGGCCTCTGCATCAGCTCCAGCTTCCTGACCTGCTTGAGTTCCAGTCCTGACTTCCTTTGGTGATGAACAGCAGCATGGAAGTACGAGCTTAATAAACACTTTCCTCCCAACTTGCATCCTGGGCATGATGTTTGTACAGGAATAGAAACCCTGACTAAGACACAAAACTTTTGGCTTTTATTAGATAAAAAGATCAGGAAAATGCGTATTTTCCTATTTTTAAGCCAGGGTACTTAAAAGTTTGTGTAATTTTTAAAATAAAATTTTACAATCATAATACAGCAAGTTAGCCTATGAATATTATATATGTATATATTCATATCTGCTTCATGTAGCCATGAGTTTCACATACTCCTCATCTAGACCTCAGGTTTGTTTTAAATAAGGTAAAGAAGAAAGAGCTGGAGTGGACTGAAAAGAGTGGGCAGCATCTGGCTTTGTGACTTCACACTGCCCACTCCAATCAATAGAGGTCTCACTTCAAGCTCTCTTAATCTATCTTGTACAGTGCAGTTCTTTCTAATTAAGGATACATCCTGAAATAAATAGGTGATAACAGAAGGGAGACAAGGACGTTCAATGAGACAGTGTAAAGAAGACATTTGATAATATATATATACATATATATATTATATATATAATTATATATATATATATATATAATGTTTTCCTGAAAATGCAATCATACTCATTTTATAGCTTCTGTTAGAGTTGAACATAAAATACAGAGGGGGAATATGATTAGAATCTGGCTGGAGATGTTGGCTGTATTTTGAGAAAATGGGATTGACATGTCTGAACAGCAATACAAAGACCCAGAGTTATGCATAAGGGCAAGTAAAGAGAAAAACGAGATAGATTTGTAGGGAAAGTGCACTGCTTGCATGTTACAACAGGAGTTAGCTCAGAGCTGGCATGCAGAGGACTAGGCAATGAATCAACATACAATGTAATACACTGTTATATCAGAAAGAACTAACTGGGGGGTGTTGTCAGTTTTCTGGACTAAACATTTAAAATATAAAGTTAAATACATAAAACCTTTCAGTTAAGAACCATAAGCAAAAGAGTGCAAAGGTGGAGGCAAATATTTTGGTCTGGTTTTTATCAACTTCTTGCAGTAAGTCCTCATTTTTCTTTATTTGTTCTGTAATTATTTGATATATGTTAACAAAGACAATGAATACATGGTTTATGTGTTTGGACTATGTCTTTCCCTTTGTTTGACTCTTCAAATAAGTTTCTAAACTGTACCTTCTTCAACCTTGCATTTTTCATTATCCACGTGAATTGCCTTGAGGCTAAGAAACCCTTGAAAAGTAGACCAAAGGCAGCTAGCTTGGCATCATCTGTGCAGAGGATCAAAGACAGAAGGGAGTCCCCTTCTCCTTTCATCATTTACACAATTCAGTAACTGAACAAAGGGATGTGGCCTTGTGGCCTCAGGATCACTGCACTGGACAGCAATGCTGGGAAATAAAATGTAGAGAAGCAAATGGACAAGGACTCCCTCTCCTTTAATCCTGGCACTTAGATGCTTGGAGAAGGATTTTCATGAATTCAAGGCCACCATGGCAATATAGCAAGATGCAGTCTCAATAAACCAAAATAAATAGATAAGTAATAGAAATAAACAAATGGGAAAGGCAGTTCTATAGCTTGACTCTATTTAAATTTAGCTGTGTGTGTTCATTAGTATGTTCATCAATGAAATAGAAAGGCAGTCCCTAAGGCTAGCATTTATTATGGCACTTCATAGCTATGTTATACTGTAAGGCTAAAACTTTTTTGGAAAGAATATCAAGTGGTGGAGGTGAAAGTGGTGGTGCTCTCAGACTCAAGTGACTTTTGGTTCTTCTCATCTTATGGTATCCTGATGGTTATTCATGGAGTTCCAGGCAAGTTCCCTATCCCAAGATATACAGTCTTCATTGTGAAAAAGGAAGGTCAAATAAATGATAGTGCTCTTGAGCCATTAGGCTTATGAAACTGGAAACTGAATGAGAAAAACATACCAAATGGGAGTAAATGGCAGAAATGATGGATTCTGTTACTTGGCACTCCATGTCTTCTTGGCTTACTTAAGAACTTGTTCCTTCAGGAATCAGTCTTTTAAAATACTTTGTCAAGGAACCTCAGCTTCTAGAAATAAAAAATGATGGAAAATTGTGGTAATCCTTGAGGAAGTCACATTTTCATGTTTCTAGCTTCACACACAAAAGGGTGAATTGGTGGTAACACAGGAGAATCCATAAATAGGAACATAGGGAAGATAGAAAGAAATCCTGTGTAGGAAATGAGCTGTGTTAGTCCTGCTGTGCCAATGCTTAGAAACCAGCATTTAGGTCACAGGCCTCGGGGTAGAAACTTGTCTGATTCTGTATTTGATAAGGTACAGAGTGTATCTGACATTAAGTTAGTGTGTTTGACTATAGACAATAAAACTGTTCATTTATCTATATATGAACACATTGGGTACAATGATAACATTTTTCATTTTCACTAAAGCTGTGAAAGGTGAGTGTTGATGTCCATCCGAAAATGCTGAGGTACTTTCTTTATGCCTTTAATCCCCCAAAGAGTTAAACATTTTATACTCCTTCCAACAATTAACTTTTTGCTTTCCCAGAGGGACATTGGAGAACAGGTATTAGGGAGAAAAAAAAATCCCTATTAAATTATTTGAAAATGTCCTCAAGTGTTTGGAGTCTGAAACACAAAGCTGTGTTCTTTCAGGGACAACATAACTACCCAACCACTTCAAAGCTGAATGGATGCCACAACAATGGGTATTAACTACTCCAATCAAAGGTGGCTTCACAGAGCCTGCACATACTGCTTTGTTTTCCTTGCCAATCATCTGAACAATACAATTACTAGTCACGTTCATTTAGACAGTCTATTCCCGGAGAGTAAGTAGAGCAAATACTAGCAAACACATTGTTATTCGCATCCTTCTTAGAAAGTCATCAGAACCAAGTTGCAATTAAGACAATAATGAATATACCTCAGCACATGTGTACACTAGATTCTAACAGGTAGAAATTACTCCAGGGCAGAGGCTGTCCTGGCTTCCCAAGCATGAATCTGTACAGTACTAAGAAGGGTAATTCAGAAAGCAAACATGGTATTACAGTTTAGGAAACCATTAAATATAATTAAAGAAATGGAATGACAGTGAGATTGGAGAAGCAGACAAAATTCCCTTCAGAAAATGCTATTTATGAGGGAAAGTGTTTGAAGGTGGGAAGGACAAAGGACAGAACTCCTACAGACTATGAAGAGCCTGCCCTTTAAAAGGTGGACATGTGAGTCATTAAGGGCGAGGGTAAGGGACAGAACCTCAGATGAGGAATGCAATGGGAGATTCTTCCCAAAAGTTTTTAGAGCAACATTCCTGAACAAATTCTAGGAAAAAAGAAAGTACTAACCTTTTATGAGTTATCTTGAATTTGGTGGTGGAGGTGGTAAGTCTCACATCCTGTAAGTTAGTTTAACATCCCTGAAAAAATGTATGGATGATCCAGGTACTGGTTAGGACCATAATCAGGCATTGCAGCTAACATTGAGAATCAATTTGTCACTAAGTTCCAGGCCACACACAGGTGGAAGTAACCTGTGTTTCTATAGGATTCCATCTCTGTCACTTGCTGAGAGAGAGAGCAAGCTAAAATGCTTTTTCAAGAATAGAGGGTCAGGAAATTGAAGAGAAATATGTAGCAGTGGGGGATGAGAAAAGTTTGGTAGCAACTAGAAACTCCCAGATGCCAGGGAAGCAAGAGGTTCACAGGACCCAACAGGGATGATATTAGCACAAATTACCAACAAAGGGGAGATACAACCTTTAGAGACCATCTCCAGTAGATAGGCACGGCCACCAATTCAGGAATGGGACCACCCTCCATCTCAAAAATGTTAACCCAGAATTGTTCCTATGAAAAAAATATGCAGAGACAAAAAATGGAGCAGAGACTGAAGGAAAGGCCATCCAGAGACAGCCCAACCTAGGGATCCATCCTACCTGCAGACACCAAACCCTGACACTATTGCTGATGCCAAAAAGTGCGTTGACAGGAGCCTGGTATAGTTGTCTTCTGAGAGGCTCTGCCAGCACCTGACCAATACAGATGCAGATACTCACAGCCAACCATTGGACTGAGCACTGGGTCCCCAATGGAAAAGTTATGGGAAGGACTAAAGGAGCTGAAGGGAATTGCAACTCCATAAGAAGAACAACAATATCAACCAACCAGACCCCCAGAGCTCCCAGGAACTAAACCACCAACCAAAAAGTACACATGGAGGGACCCATGACTCCAGCTACATATGTAGCAGAGGATTGCCTTCTCTGGCATCAATGGGATGGGAGGGCCTTACTCTGGTGGAGGCTTGATATTCCAGCTTAAGGAGATGCTAGAACAGTGAGGCAGGGGTGGGGGGATGGGTGAGTGAGCACCCTCATAGAGGCAAACTGGAGGCAGGATGGGATGCGAGAGGTTGCAGAGGGGAAACCAGAAAGGGGGACGATATTTGGAATGTAAATAAAATAACAACAAAAAACAATGTACAGAATCAAATTAATATATTAAAGCACCATTTTTATTCCACACTATAAAACTTACCTAACAACCCATCTCTCTTGCCCCCATCACCAAAGTTGACACCCCCCACCTACTGAGGACTTTTGACTTAATATGTCTGCCTTTTGCTTCTATGTCCTGTGACAAATGTTGATATTCCAAGACACAAAAATACTCTATTAAGCAAAGCATTTAAATATTTCATGCTTTAGGAAATCTCCAGTAACATGGTAGACTTTCCAGAAAATAGTCCATCTGTAGCTGTTGACAACTAGTATTATAATATTCCTTAGTACATTAAATTATGTTTCTGGTATGTATTAAAGGATATAGTTATTATAACACTACTCACTAGAGAGTCAGAGCATGGTGGAAAGGACATAGTATTTAATCATTTTACACAACTGTTTATTGTTAGTGATGTTGTCTTCATATGTCTTTCCTGTTACCTTAATACAACTCTTTTTATGTTTAAATGTTGACTTTTCATGTGATGTCATTACAAATGATTTTAGAGAATATTGAAACCAGATTGTTGTTACCACACACTATTTTCCCCTGGAACAATCTTACCTGGTTGCTCTTGTGGACCTGTGTTCAGCTTCTTGTCTTAAGTCTATTTTCAAGATAATACAAGTGTCACTTAAAACTTCCTTCGCAAAATTCAAGTAGACCATTATGTGCTCCATTATTTCAGAACTTCTCTCTGGTGAAATAGATTATATTTAAATAACTACCCTCCTGAAAAACTTGTTCCTTTCCAACGAAGCATACAAATATAATCTGATTGAGGAGGTGCTTCTGAAGTTGAGCAAAACCAACATTTTCATATAAAAACAGAGTTCCTCTTGAGGGAATTTGTCCCAACCCTACTGTCACTACACCATTGAGCCCTCAATATTCTGTCTCTGAAAACTATTATTCTGAACATCTCATCTAAAACTTGATAAAAATTCAGTTGTCAAAATAAAAGTACAAAAAGCCTATCCAAATTCTAATATGCCTAAATGTTATCTGATTTTTCCAAATGTCTGTGTCTTTGAAATCATGAAATCATTACTCATATCTTCCACAATTGCCAAGATACTCCAATGAAGTCAAACAATGATGATAATCTGTAAAATGGGTTTACTTTCAAAGACAATATTCTCCAAAGAACCTTCACCATCTTAGACAAACAGATGGCTGTTGTACCAAGGTTTTATACTCTATGTGTTAAATAGCAAGAATATTTCTGTAGTAATTTTTGTAGACTACCAATGGATTCCACTTCAGCCAAACAAAACTACCCTATGGAAAAATGTATCTACATACCCATAAGGCTAAATAACTCCTACTTCGGAAAAAGAAAACATTAAGTTACAAAGAAACAAGGAGCAAATTTTGGTCTTTTATTTTGGTTATCCATTAATGATATTCCATAATCATTAAATGATTTTCAGTACTTTCCTGTCATGTTCCCTGTTGTGCCAGAATTCATGCACAAAGATGAAGCCTCTAAGGAGCAATTTCTAGTTCTAGTTTGTGCCATTGCCTACTAGAACTGTCTTATATTAATTATATGAAGGATCATATAAGGGTAGCTCCCCATCTACTCATGTTGGGAATTGAACCTAAGGTACCACATATGCTAAGCAGGAGCTCTACCACTAAGTTATATCCCCATTCTGTAAGTCCATCTGAAAACCATAATGTTTAACCCAATCATCATGAGTTCAATAGCAGAAAGTTCAAGTCCTCATTATCTCAAGACTCAAATCCTTGTAAATATCATAAAGTTTATCATGAAATACTGGCAATTATACCACATTTCTTAGTTCAGCCACCAGTTATCTGGCATGCCAGGCAGTAACCCATCACTCACTCAGTGCTTATGGCCCAATTGATAATCTATGAACTTGTAATTAAAACAGCACAAGACATACGCTTTTGGTTTAAATAGAAGTCATAGTTTATCTCTTTTTAAATAAATAAAGCAGTAGCTGTGAGATAATGCATGGGAATATCCGTATTTCAAAAATGTAACTTTTTATGTAAAACAAGGTCTTGGTATGGTTAAATAATTTGGTTAAATAATTGAGTAGTGGAGCATTTTTACAAACACAGGATTGGTTATAATCAGTTTTGTAAAAACAAAAAGTATGTTAGCTAAGGAAAATGAAACCAGACATTATAATAGCACTTATTTCAATACCAGTGTTTTCTTTGTTTAGCCTTAGATCTTAGTGAAGATTAAATAGCCTTTGAAAATTATCCAAAATGCTCTAATTTTGAGAGTGAGGGGACCTAGGCTAAGTTGATAAGCCTGGTCAAATTAATTGCTATAAAAGTAAACTAAGAAATCAATCATTTTGTTAAAAATAAATCAACTTCATTTAGAAAAGTTTTATTGGCAGTGTCAGCTACAAGCCCCTTTAGTTCGAAAGATGTTTACTGACAAATTACTTTCTTACCTAACTCCTAGCTTTTAAAAAGTGGAAAGACTATATTACAATGCCATTGACTGTGATTTAGAGATCTTTATTTCCCACTGTAAGTAATCGACGCATCCTCTTTGGCTTTCTTTTCAAGGTGAATTTGAATTTAAACTATGCATCTCTTTATTATTATTCTGCACTTGTTCATAGAAATCAGCCATAGAAGCACTTATTATCTAGACGCGTGAATGTGCAAACTGCATGCTCTCAGGCTTCCAAACACGGCTGGGTTGCAGCATTTGCTTTGGCCTATGGAGACAGTGAACTTTGATTCTTCCCTAATGCCTGTTCATTGTCACAGTTAACCTGCACACCTTAGGGCTGTGTGACCTGGAGAATATAAATTCTCTCACACATCTCATCACCCCGGGTAGCTGCTTTTAATAGCTTCAGTCTTCTAATAATCCTAAAAAGCCTGTCATCAAGTAGGCTAAAGCACCGCCAGCAACCATATTGAACCAATCTTAGCAAAGCATCCTTAGAGTGTGGTCTGGATTTCTTATTTTGCCATCTTGACTGTCATACTAACTACATCACTGTATAACAGAAGAGTTCCGCAACTTTCTCAGCACTTCTGATTTTATTATGTTCCCTCATCTCTTGAGTCTGTGTTTTTGAACTTTAACAGTAACTTGGTGTCACTCTCTACATCAGGTAATTTAAATAGATATTTAAATCATAAATTCAGTGTTGTGTTAATTACAAATTAACTAAATATATCAAAAGTAATTCTAAAAGTATATTCAGTTGAAATATAATTAGATTTTTATAAGTACCACTGATATACTTTAAGAGATTTAGTTTATTATTTTAAAGTATAACATTTTAGTAAGATCAGCACCTTTCAAAGTTTAATATGGCCATTGGAAAGTTGATGACAACCTATCATAGACAGATGTTAGGGAAACATAGAAAAGCATACTAATCTCTCTCAGAGCTGTTCATGAATGCAGCCACTTGGGATGTGGAAAGAGTTTAAAATGTGGCAGCAAAGTGGTTATGACACTTAAAAGACCGGTACTCATATCAAAACACACCACAGGACACAACATTCTATTCAGAAGTTCAATAGAACTGCTGAATAAAACAGCCTAATAACCCATTCTGCAAATGATCCTAAGCTTTGATTGATGGTCCTTATTGTTGACCATTTACAAACATAACATTTGGTAGGTGTGCTGTGGGGTTGAGGATAACCTAAAAGCTAAGGCTGGTGAAAGTTGTAACATTTGACAACCTTTGAGTACAAACTGGAGAAAAATCAACTTATAGATAGCCTGTTTCTTACAAGCCACCTTTCAAATTTTGGGTTAAGATGTTTAGAATGAAGGCCAATGACTTCACTACACTTTAGGTGTCTGCCTTTTGTCTGTCCAATTACTTGTTATGTCAACATTTATAAAATACCATTGCATTGAAAGATCTGCATTTTCTTGCAATTTTTCTTCTTTATCTGGGACATAGAGATGTAGGAAAATGCCTATGGCATTAAATTTGATGAGTTTTTAAATAGCCTTGGTTCTCCATACATAAACAACAGGATTTCCATACTATTCTGTATTTTGTTAAAAACAACACAGTATCTCCAATTACTCACTTGGTATCTATGACATGAATACAATTATAGATAACAAAAATAAGCCTATAAATTCATCTACCCCCAACCGCAATTTGCTGTCTGATATATCTCTTTGCTTGGTATTTCAGAGAGGTCACTCCAGGAACTTTCTGGCCCTTTGCTAAGACAGACAATAGGGTGTGGGCAAAAATAATAGCAACTGTGAGATGAACTCTGCATCCAAGCGTATATTGGGACTTCAATAAAAGAATTGCTGAGTTTAGCTTTTTCTCAGCTGAATTCTGGAATTGGGTTGCTGCCATCAATTCTTCAAAACAGAGAAAATATCTTTACAGTGGTTTAATGCAGATTGATACACACAACACAGAAATAGATCTTCACAGATCATCTCATCGTCTGTGATTCTCAAAACCAAGAAAAGAGCTTCCCTTGTGGCAAAAATAAAATGAAATGCAAATTCATCATGGGCAGAGTAGATTTATATACAAATCAAGCAGATTTTAAGCAAGAACATCTGTGTAAACACGATTGTGAAAGGTAATTTCAAGGCTACAAAAAAAGAGCAAATGTGCTGATTGGATTTTAAAATAGACATGTTAAGTATGCATTCTACTCAAATATAGAATACATGACATAATTTAATAAGTTTACTTAATGAACATTTACAGAAAATGTTTAACTAAAAAAAGTCTTCTCTTGTTTTATAATTTTTGGTTCAAAATTATTTAACATTAAAGAAAAAAATGAAAGGATGAAAATCTGTCTTTTAGTTTAGATTTTCATATGAAAGTTTGTTGTGTATTAAACACTGTAATAGAAGATACATTTGAATGTGACTGAACTTCTGATCCCTGGAATTACAATAATTACAGGAAGTACTGGATTCTGTAAAAATGTACAGGAGACACTTTGAACCCATACCAGCAAAAGTAGAAAATGTCTTCCATGTAAAAATGGAGCTGAATTCTGGAAAACTTGTCAATGTCTGTTATAGAAAGGAGAAAATAGACAGACAATGGGGGTACATGTGGAAGCCATAGAGGTCTGCAATAATGCAAGAAGGAAAATACAAAAAGATCAGCTCTTCTTTCTCTGAACACTCTTCTGCATATAGTAGAGCTATGACTGAACTGAAGGCATACATGTAGGATCCAATTCATGTCACTGACATCCAATTGGGAAGGCCACTGAGAGGAATAGCCAGAAAAGCAGGAAGAGTAAGTAGATGGTGTCTGCCACAGTTTCCATTCTGGCCAAAACCACCATAGGGGAGGAAAGCATTTATCTTAATGCTGCCGTATCACACTACATGGTTTAGACAAGTTAGGACAAGAACTCAAGCAAGCGCTTCAAAGCAAAACAATGGAAGAAAGCTGCTAAGTGGATTGCTCTTGGGCTCAAGCTTTGCTAACTCTGTTATACAGCTCATGGCTGGGCCCTCCTCCATCAATTAACAATCAAGACAGTGTCACCTACAGGCCAATCTGATCTGAACAATTTCTCAGTTAAAGCTTTCATCTCAGATGACTCTAGTCTTACTCGGACCATGTCCCAGAAAATTAGTGCAGAACAAGTCTCCAGAAAGACAATGCTATAGTTTGTACAACCTGCCAATACACAAAGCAGGTGAGGACAGATGGTAGAAGTACAGACACTCAATGATAGATTATGGGATACTAACAAGCAAAATTGGAGCTTGATTTAGGAAGTAATGAGATAGATTTGATTCATAAATATAAAGGTAGAAGCATTTTAAGTATGCTTATATCATAAAGAGCACAATGCAAAGGAACATAACACACAAGAAAGCATTGTGAAGAGTGGGCCAGTGAGAATGTTCAACATGTATCAGTTAAAGGAGTGGGAAGCTATATTTTCTTCACTTAAACAGCATAACTGAGAATATAGAACACACCACATCTGTGGAAATAATTTCCCCACACCGTCAATTCACACCATACAAAATTAAATGTTCTTCCTTACAGATACCACATTTTGATAGTTTCATCTGACGTTCTTCTATTCATCTAAAGAGTTTGGAACACAATACATAATATTATCCACGGATGCTACTTTGTAAGTTGTCTCTCAAAATACCATCATATTTCATTCATTGAAATGTTTGTCTCTAGCTTATATGCTTAAATAGAAAAAAACATTAAATTCTGCTGCCAGAGTGTAAAATAATGAATGCAAAGACTTTGCTTTTGGGGGTCAAGATGGGGAACCATGCTAAAAACCTTCCAGGACCCTCTAAGCTGTGTGTACATTTATGAAAAGTCCCTTATTCATCTGCCTATTCTCTTGTCATCTCTACTTATGGATTTCATTTCAAAAACTTTAATGGAAAATTAGCAAACGAAAAATCATTAGTGATCTATTCAACAAGTCAGCATAGTTCAAAAGGTTTTAAAGGCATTTTTAGCTGATATTAAACAACAACATAGCATATCAAATAACTGTATACTAATGAAAATCAAATAAATTTAATTAGCTTTTACTATGTTTTCAATAAATTTAATATGTAATAATGGTACTGGGAATTGAAACTAGGAGTTCACCTAAGAGATAAATGTTCTATCCTTGAGTGAGGATATCAGCACTGTTGTTTATATTAGTCTTAATATAAGATCTCACTAAGCCTCTTAATTATTTGTCTATTTATCTGTCTATTTATAAATATATATTTATATATTTATCTGTGTTGAACCATGTTTTCTTTTGTTGGCTCAACTTGGAATCAAACTCTTGATCCTCAGCTTCCAGTATGTTGGGACTGTAGGCTAGGTCCACTATATCCACATTTTTGATTACCAATATTGTCTCCTTAAAAAGAACCTAATAGGGAACCTTTCGGTTTCCATCTGTGGGTGGAGACCTCTGCCTGGGCCACCAGGAGTCCATAGCCAGTGAGCGCCAGGAGAAAGCTACCCTCCCATGAGCTTGGTAAAGCTGTGAGTGGGGTTAATGGGAGCAACACCTTTCACCCAGACCCGCCCAGAACCGGCTGGATCCAGGGCCTGAGAACCCAGGGTCAGGAAACCTCTGAAACTTCTGGTTCCATCTATGGGTGGAGACCTCTGCCTGGGCCACCAGGAGTCCATAGCCAATGAGCACCAGGAGAAAGTTACCCTTCCAGGAGCTTGGAAAAACCGTGAGTGGGGTTAAGGGGAGCAACACCTCTCACCCAGACCCACCCGGATCCGGAGGGATACAGGGCCTGAGGAGAACTCCTGGACAGAAAACTTCTGAAGCTTCCGATTCCATCTGTGAGGGGAGACCTCTGCCTGGGCCACCAGGGCTCTGTGACTGGGGACCTCAGCCTGGGCCACAGGGCTCCAGGAGAGAGCTGGTATCCCAGGAGTGCTTACACACCTTTGAGCACAGGCAAAACAATCACTTCTGTTCAAACTAACTGGATCAAGAGGGACCCTTGCAGAGCCATCAGGACATAGGAACCAAGGGACAGCTGGGGACAAGATCCTTCTGATTTCTGTCTACACCCCAGAGCAGACCCTGTGCCACAGCTCTCCAAACCCAAACACCTCTCAGAAAGTGCTGGTCTTCAAGGAGTATTGACACAGAGGCCTGCAGGAGGGGCAAGCCGCAGCCAGACAGAGTAAGATCAGCTAACATCAGAGGTGACAAGATGGCAAAAGGCAAGGTTAAGAACATAAGGAACAGAAACCAAGAGTACGTGGCACCATCAGAACACAGCTCTCCCACCACAGCAAGCCCTGGATACCCCAACACACCAGAAAAGCAAGACTCAGATTTAAAATCATTTCTCATGATGATGATAGAAGATGTGAAGAAAGAAATGAATAACACACTTAAAGAAATACAAGAGAACAGACATAAACAACTAGAAGACTTTAAAGAGGAAATATAAAAATCTATTAAAGAATTACAGGAAAACACAATCAAACAGGCAGAATTTCAAGAAAATACAATCAAACAGACAAAGAAAATGCATAAAACTATCCAGGAGCTAAAAATAGAAATAGAAACAATAAAGAAATCACAAAGGGAGACAACCCTGGAGTTAGAAAACCTAGGAAAGAGATCAGGAACCATTGATGTAAGCATCACCAACAGAATACAAGAAATAGAAGAGAGAATCTCAGGAGCAGAAGATACCATAGATAACATCGACACAACAGTAAA
>CM052702.1:1813231-1864528 GCA_028551405.1 Uromys caudimaculatus
AAGTAATTCTTATGACCAGACAATCCTAAGAAAATAGCATAGTTGACAATATAGTAAACTGTGGGGCAGGCAAACACGGTAGTTGTGGCTCAATTGGAAACAAATATAGACTCTAGAAAATAGAGGGACAGAGTAAGGCTTGTTTTCCTAAATGTACAAGAGACATATATGTCTATCTAACTGCCTACATAATGTCTGTCTGTATACCATCTATCTTTCTTTCTATTATGAATGAAATGCATCAATATATAATTGCTAAGTAAATTTGAATGTATGGTAAAATTTTGAGGAAATATAGAGGTGGGGAAATAGGGAGCATTGAGAGAGGATTGTTAACTAAAGAAGCTTAACATTTTGTGGGATAGCAAGATTTCTCAGCAGGTTAAGGTACATGGGGCCAAGCTTAATTGATTGAGTTTAATATCTAGGATCCATATGGTAAAATGAAGTAATAAACTATTAAAAATTGTCCTTTTATTTCCACATGCATCATAGCACACATTCATCTATACACACTGACACAGAGATACACAGATAAACACACACACACATACACAAACACCCGAGAGAGAGAGGTACACAGATACACATAGAGACCCAACAGAGAAAGGCAAACATACACAACACAGAGGCAGGCAGACTGATACACATTCTCACATCAGAGAGATACACAGTTACATATATACACTTGTGCACACACACATACACACACACTAATTATAATAAAAATTCGGAAAGAAATCAACCATTTTGTAAGTAACTTAAAATTATAAATAGAATTTGCTTTGAATGGAGGAACTCTGCATGAGTGCATGATGCCTCTTATTTATTTGCTCTTATTTATTTACATCCCTAATGCTGACCCCTCCCAGTCCCCACCTTGCAGAGTTAGTCCCTCCACTCTCTCATTCTCCTCTGAGACCCCCACCCCAGAGTATCAAGTTTTACAGGATTAGTCGCATCCTCTCTTACTGCTGCCAGACAAGGCAGCCCTGATGGGGAACAGATTGCACAGAAGTTCTACATCTTTAGGGACAGCTCCTGCTCCAGTGGTTGGGGGCTCATATGAAGACTGAGTTGCAGGTCTGCTACATATATATATATACACATACAGGGGGCCTCAGTCCATCCTGTGTATACTCTTTGGCTGGTGGCTCAGTCTCTGAGAGCTCCCAGTGGTTCAGGTTATTTGACTCTGCCAATCTTCTTGTGGAGTTCTTATCCCCTTCAGGGCCATCAATTCTTCCCCTAACACTTTCACAGAAGTCCCCGACCTCTGTCAAGTATTTGGCTGTGTGTATCTGCATCTGGTTCAGTCAGCTGCTGGATAGAACCTCTCACTTGACAGGTATGATGCTCTTTGAGAAAGTAAAGGTGTGAAGAAAGATGTGAGATCTTGTACAGTTCATAGGTCAGGGAGGCCCACAAGATCTCCAGATACTATAGGCTATTGTCGGTACCCTGGTTTCCACCAGAACAAGACCATAACATTGTGCTGCTGAAGATTGAAGTATTGCAGGATATTGAGAAATCAGCTGAAATGAGCTGGACCTTTCATCCTCTCTGGCTATTACAGTGTTAGAAGTTGTAGGCTTCTAGGGGTAAAAGTCAACAACCCTACCCTATTGTGGACCTCATGAGTTATAATACTGTGTTTCCCAAGATATGACCATTGGTGTGTTAGTGGCAGGGCTATGATGGGGTAAACAAACTCTTTCTGTTTTGAGATCCCTTCACAGAAGGGAAATCATACTTATAACTCTAAACCTAGTCAAATGCACATGGGTAGATCATAAGACACTGAATGGGAATCTACTACTGCTATTTTGCTAAATAGACATTGTGTCAAGATGCCTATGTGTATATCAAAGGATTAGTGAAAATCACAGCCTTCATCAAAAAAACTTCCTTTTCCAGTGGACAATAATTAATGCAGAATCTCACAGCTGGTTGAAATACGGAGCACAAAGATCTGCATGGCCTAAAATAGGAAACACATTTTCTTCCAAAGATAAATGAAAAATAAATTTTGATAGAAATTAAATTTGGAGGTTCTCTTTGTGATCCAATTTTCAACTTTCAGTATTCATAGATTAGAATTTATTCAATTATCTTTATAATCCAGATTTTTTGTGTGAAAATGTTATAGAGGCCAATGGAAATAATGTATAAATCATTTCTATGTAAACATGATGCCAGGTATGATAATGTCTGCTGATACCAGTGTTAGGTAGATGGGCAGTGGATCCCTCGGGCTTACTCTTCAGCCAACTTTACAGAGAGGACTGTCCTAGGCCAGAGAGAGAGAGAGAGACTCTGTCTTAGAAGCAAGATGAATGGTGCCTATGAAATGACACCTGAGGTTGATGCCTCATGTCTATTGATAAGCATTGAATAAGTCTCAATGAGTTACCTGAATGAGTCACTAAATTTTCCTGAAGAAAATAGAAGAGAAGAAGAGAAGCTGGTATTTGAATAATCTTGACTGTGGGCTAAGAAATCTTATTCCACAATAAGAACCACAAGTTATTGTTATGGTCATACTTAAAACAGGCTAATTTTTCAGCTATGAAAGAACAAGTAGCCAGCATTGCCTAACTGAATAGAAGACATGTTAAACTGATGACTTTGCTTTTAAGATTCCTCAGTGACTGTTCATTTTTTTCTGGAGACAAATATGTACTAAAAGTGACAAACTCTTTCTAAATCATTAGAACTATTTGCAGCAAGCTTGAACATTTTTTTAACTGCTGTACATGTGATTCATTCTTGAAATCTCAGCATTTAGGAGAAGGAAGCCAGAGATACAAAAACTCAAGGCCAGCCAAGCTAGGGTACATAGTAAGTCCTTCTGGGGCCAGAATAGACTAAGAAACCCTATCTTAAAAGCAAATAAAACAAAAATACCCCCCCCAAGAAAAGAAAAATGAAACCATTTTAATTACTTGCTCAAACACAAAATTTGGAAACACTCTTAGATCATTCTTCCTAGGCTTTTTCTAATATGGGTATACTGATTTGTACTTGTATATTTGATTTGTATGGAAAGTAAGCTAACAGAAGCTTCTCTAGCATGAAAGTGCTTTGAGATAAATCACCATTAAAAGTTCTCAGCCATACACTTAGGTACAAACCTGCAAAAATCTTCAGTCACCATAGGTTAAGTCTAGTCCAGAGAAAAATAACAAGACTCATCCCTTAGCCTGTTTCACCAGGATGAAAAAACGGGTGTAAGGTTTGCATCTTTGACTGCTTGGTGCCTTGTTATTATTGTTATGAATTGTCAGTGTTTCAGGAACTCTACAGGGATTCAAGCGCTTCCTTGCGCCCAATCAAAGGATTAGTATGATTCAGACAGAGATTGAATCTGTGGAAAATTGTTCATGCTGAATTCTATTAGGAAGTGCTGCTGAGTGAGATTTGTTACTAATAATAATGCAAAATTACAGGGTCTAGAAATGAGAAGTCAGTAAACAAAATGATATAAGCCATTTTAATTGTTAAATGACAGTGTCATAAATTATATGTCATTTATCATTGTCACATTGAAATACTGAAGAAAAATGTGTTTTTATGAGCCACTCACTTGAATGGAATTGTGAATAATATATTATTGCAATAATTTTTGATATGTGACTGATGATTAAATTGAAAATTTTCTTAGACCACCAATATCTATTTTTTGATATAAATGTGGCATTGTTTGAAGCAGTACTTTATATAGTCTGAAGAACCATAGAAACTCTGGAAAGTCTCTTTTATATAACTATTAGTGCTTATTTGTAAGTCAAATATAGCATATAATTCCTCTTGCTTTAAAACCAAACATGTTTGATAATTTTCTGAAGCCTTCAAAACTAACGAAAACATCACTATCATTTGCTTTTAAAAAGTGTAAAATTCCAAAAGAAATAACCTGATTTTTAATATTTTATTTTACAAATGGCTAAAAACTCCTATCTGCCTTGCAATAGTTGATCAAAGTTAAATGTGTTTATTTTGAAGTTCTAGCACTCATCTGTCTATCTATCTATCTATCTATCTATCTATCTATCTATCTATCTATCTATCTATCTATCATCAGTCCTTCTCATCATCTATCATCTGTCTATAAGCATCTATTTCTCATCTATTTTTAATCTATGAGCTATCTATTATCAGTCTATGAGCTACCTGTTCATTACATGTTTATATATGAGCTTTCTCATCTTTTACATATCAGTCTTAAGTTCTTGAAATAAAAAAAAAAAATCAGCTTACACATAAGTATTTAGGAAATGATAATTATTAGAGAAAATATCCTAATAATGTTCATTAATTGATAGTCTTTCTGAAGCACTTGGAAAGAGACCATTAGGAAAGGGGATTGCATTTTGTAATGACTAATAGTTAATTATAATACCCATTAAGATATGTATACCCTGTTCTACTCTTAGTATTATAGTATTCACGTTTTAAAAGCCTGCTCCATGCCAGGTTGAAGTCTGAAAAAAAAAGTTTATTGATTAACGAATGCTGTAATCCTCCCCAATTTTATTTTTTCACTATGTCTTGATGTTCCAATATGAGAAAATAATTGTGGACAAAGTGACTCAATAGTACAATCTTTAATTAGATAATGTAGGAGATGGGATTTGTTACTCTTTATTGTAAGGTGCTTTAAGAAAGTTGCAAAATGAGTGTGAAGACAAAGCTCTGGTTTAGGAGAATTTGTGAGTTCCACTAAAATCAACTACATTGTTATTCACATCGGCTTGTGGTAGGGTTGAGCTTACAATGCTGTTTAGGAGTGTAGGCTTGTGGTGACAAGCAATGCTTTTTTCTTTCACATGTGTATCCCCTAAGAAGATAGTGGGGGTGGTGGGTTCACATTTTTAAACTTTTATGGGAAGTAGAATGAAAATAGACTAGACTAGAATTTAAAAGTGGCAAAATGTTATTTACAAAGAAAAATGTACGCAGTATTATTGTACCATTGTTTAGGATGTCCAAAGCACATTCTAGAGTATCATCAATTTTCAGTCTGAAGCACAAAATAATATTAATATTAATTACCTACAAAATAAGATATATCTTTTTACTTTGCGCTGAAAGAAAAATATTATATGTTAAATAACATTCAAGGCAGTAATTGGAAAATCTTGTGAAAATGCAGTAAAATATGAAGGAAGAAGGAGGAGGAGGAAAAAGCTGGCATAATTGTTTCAATTATGTATGTGATAAGATGTATAATAAAGGTATAGTGATATGTACTTTTAATTCTAGTACTCTGGAGGGAGAGGCAGGTGTTCTCTGTGAGTGTGAAGGCATCCCAGTCTATATGAGTTCCTAGCCAACCAGGACTAGATAGTGAGACTCTATCTAAAAAATAAAAAATGTATAACTTTGAAAATTAGACTTTAAAGAAAGGTAAAAATGTTAGACATTGGCAATGAAAACCTGGTAGTAAAATAATTTTATTGTATTCAAATGTAGAATTTCTTCTAGATTACCTTTGTATTCTTTCATATATTTAAAATATTTTATATGTACACATTCTGTCAGTGAATACATGCAGAGATAATTTCCATAGGCATTGGGAATCAGCACTCAGTGGAGAGACAAATTATCACAAGTTCTGAATTTTTATCAATAAGTTTTCAAATTTTACTTTATTTTATTTTATTTACATGTGTGTGATTGTGTCTGTGAATCTATACGTAAATGTGTCTGTAGCTGTATGTATGCAGGTGCCCACAGAAGCCAGGTAGGGGTATCAAATTCATTTGAGTTGTTTACAGGTATTTGTGAGTAATCTGATGATTATTAGAATCCAAATTCCAGTCTTCTTCTGTACCATTAAGCACTCTTAACTGCTGACCCATATCTCCAGCATCCTTCTAGCAACCGACTTTGTTTGTTGCTCATCAACCTTACTGATTTAATCTTTTTCATTTTAAATTTGCTTTTATTTATTCACTTTACGTCATGATACCAGACCCCCTTCCCTTTTCTCCTCCCAGTCCCACCCTGATCTACCCCTCCTCATTATCCACTCCATTTCTCTTCACAGAAGGGGGACGGTTTTATGATGATTTTTAGTTTCACACGGTCTGCCTGAATTCTAGAACTTTTAAGATTCTTTTTTGCATTTTATACTCTTAAATATACGGTATCCAGAAGTGTGGGTGTCTCCTGACTTTTTCTTAAGAAACGTATTTATCTTCAAGGATCATTTTTCTTAAAATTGATTTTGCATCCATTTATACAATCTACAGGCACTGTGATATTTTAATCACTGAAAGAAGTGTGGCACTAATGACTAACCCTGAGAGGATCCTTTATGTAGTGCTGCAAGGTTCTGAACACTGTATGGGATTTTCCAATATGCAATTGCCCTAATGTTCCTTCCTCACTTTGCTGACACTGATGTGGTGGTTGACTTGTTCAGAGTCACATTACTCACAGCTAGAAAAACTGCTGTTTTATTTCCAGCATTCTAGCTCCAGAGGGTATTTGCTTTCTTTTGTTTATTTCTTTTCATTGAAATGAAATATTTTCTCACATAATATACCCTTATTATAACATCCCTCTACTATTTCCAGTTCCTCCTCACCTCCCCTATCACCCTCATCCACCCCCTTTCTGGTTCTCATTAGAAAAGAATGTGCTTCTAAGAGGTAGTAACATATAACAAAATAAAATATAATACAAGGAAACAAAAATCTCACATCCAATTTGGCCAAGACAAACCAACAGAAGGAAAAGAAACAAAGAGAAGGCACAAAAGTAACATACCCAATCATTCACATGTTAACAAATTCCATAAACATTAAACTAGAAGTCATAATACACATGCAGAGGACCTGGTGCAAACCTTGCAAGCCCTGTGCATACTGCTTCAGAGTTCATAGAGGTTTGTGCATGTTCATTTACTGGGCCTTGGTTTGGGTTTCCGCCATCCCTTATGGACCTAATATACTTTCTATCTTCTCTTCCACAGGGTTCCCTGAACTCCAAGGGGAGCGGTTTCTCTATCTCCATATCTGTCTCTCTGTCTCTGTCTGTCTCCATCTGTCTCTCTGTCTCTCTCTTTGTTCCCCTCACTCTGTCTCTGTGTCTTTCTTTGTCTCTGTCTGTCTGTCTGACTGACTATGTCTCTGATTGTCTCTGTCTCTGTCTTTCTGTATCTCTCTCTCTCTCTCTCTCTCTCTCTCTCTCTCTCTCTCTCTCTGTGCCTCTGTCTCTTTCTGTTTCTCTGTTTCTTTTTCTGTCTCTGGTCCCCCTCTGCATGTCTGGCTGTGGGTCCCATCTGTCTCAAGAAGAAGCTTCTCTTATACTGGCTGAGCAAATGACCTGATCTATAACTATAACAGTATCATAGGAATAATTTAGCGGCCATTTTATCACTATGATTTTTATGTTTGTTATGATTTTTTTTAAGGACTAATAGTACTTGGTTTTAAACAATAGGTTTACAAAAGTACCCATTGATTATATATGGATCACTATCATGACCAGCTATGAAATTATACCTGGAGAGGCAATAATGAAACTTGTTTTAGTACATTTTTATTTAACCAGGTTGATTCAAACTTCTGAAGTCTCACCCTGAGCAGTTTATTTTTTACATATTTAAACATAGTTAAACTTAGGGAAAAAGTTTCCTTGTGGCAATTATCATAACAAAGCTTAAGGTATAACTATATCAAAATTCCTTTGCAAAGCACATGTCTTCTGCGGGAAATCTGTTACCTCTTCCACAAGAATGGGTTCTATTGACTGAGAAACACTGCTCAAGATAAGGCCCCAGGAGAAAGGTTTGGATAAGCATAAGGATGGATTCTATTGACTGAGAAACAATGCTCAGAATAAGAGTCTAGGGAGCAAAAATTTGTAATAAGTATAATAGCAACCATTTTTGCAAAGTATTTCAGGCTTCTTTCATTAGTATGGGTTATAATGACTGCTAATAAATGCTGGAGTCTGAGGAACTAGGGCAAGGGCTGGCATCACACAATAGCAAAAGATCACTAGGGTGCTAAACAAAATCAACTCCAGCCTTTCTGATAAACAGGTGTCAATTTTTCTGTTGAATTAAAAAGCCCCGAGGGTTTAACAGTTCTGGTTTCTGTAGTGATATCTGCAAGCGTGTGCACTGCATACCATTTACTAGGCATATACTTTTCAAGATTTGGGAAGTTCCCTTCTGAAATTTCATGGAAGTTTTTCTATGCCAGTGATATAAACCATTATATATAAATTTGGGTTTCTCAGAGATCCAAAAGTTTCTACTTATTTCTGTTACATGTTTACTTTTTACCTGTACCATTTCCTTTGGTTGAATGATTCAAATGTCTTACCTTTCTTCACAGCTGGTGATTTCTGTTCTACATGACTCTCTGTGGGTGAGCCTCTTCCCTGGGCTTTTTACTTGACCAACCGAGTCTTCATTTTCATTGTCAGTTCTCGTTGAGATTTTTTCAGTATGTTTCTTCATTATCAGTTTCTATTTTTATATCATGAGCTAAGTTGACATATAAAATTAGTCATCATGCTTTCCTCTTTGTGAAACTCTACTTTTTTTTCCTTGTGAGAGTGAAATGATGGCATTCAATTATCTATCAATTAAGACACATTTTCTACTCTAACTCATTTTTTCCCCAGATTTTAGTTTCATTGTACTTAATACCAACTCTAAGACTAAATTTGCTCTCATTATTACATTCTATCCTAGGCTTTATTCTCACCTATATAGCAAAAAATAGAAGACTAAAGAAAATCCTGTATTACAATTATTCTGTACCTCATTAAATGGTGAAATGTTCCTTTAAATATCTAGACTATTTTAGTGTATTATGGCTAAATAAGTGTTTACAAATAAACCAGCTACAAATGACCAAACATTAAAGATGTGAAAATAGGTGCAATTCTGTAAATATACTTTTTCAAATATTCCAAGGAAAGTATGCTAAAATATTACCTAGGGACTCTTTTAATTCCATGTTCTTAAATGTAAACATTTTCCATGTTCGATTTATTCAGAATATTACTAGAAACTGATTCAAAAGATTTATGCAAAGCTTTTGTGGTTATGTGCATTAATTAATTAAGTTGTACCTTAACCTTTCAGTAAATTTAGTGTTTTTGTTACTATAACAAAATGCTAAATAGAAAATTACTTGAAATGACTAAACAGAAAGAAGTCAAAGATAAAAATAAAATCAATTTTATTTGGCTAATTTATTCTCTGATAGTTATTGAGAGTGGGGCTGTATAACTCCTAAATGAAAACTACGAGTATACTATTTGGCCGTTTCAGCTTTTCTATCAACATCAGTGACATGACAAGCTGTTAACGTCTTATGGTTTATGACTGTCAGGCTTCAGGGTACTCATAACCCATCCCACTATGTATGCACAGCTGATATATAAAATTTTATTCTATTTTCTTTTTGTATTGATACTCAACATGATGAGATTCTTTTGAATGTTTCTTCACTTAGTGTTCGATAGCCCAGAATGCTTGGTGTTGTTGTAGTAGTTATCTTTGTTTTTAACTAAACCAAAAGCCTCTTTCATTTGATAATTACTGTTACACACACATGTTTGTGTGTGTGTGTGTGTGTGTGTGTGTGTGTGTGTGTGTGTGTAAAAATATCAAATTGTTTATCCCATTTATGTTGTGGGTTGAGTATATAACATTTTACCAGATAACCAGTTAGTTTGCTCATATTTGGGAAAGGCTAAATCTCCCTCTCTCAGCAGTTATTTGTTTCCTATAGTTCTTTGTCTAGGGCGGGGAGCCTTTGAGACTTTCAGTTTTCCATATTACCATACCTATTGATATTCTCATTGTTTAGGTCTTGTTTGTTCAGACCTTTCTATGAATGACTCTTTTATAGCAGGAATCCTGGTATTATAGCCATTATAATTTTTATTAAATGATATTCCTGAGCCATAAATGTAGGAGCTGGGAGGAAGAAGTGCCCACTGAGACTAGGCTCTCCATGATCCCTTGATCTTTGCATTATTTCCAGTTGTCATTTTCGGATGGTCTCCACTTGTTGTAAGGAGAGGATTTTTTTGATTTGAGGTGAGGGTTATCCTAGTTGTTTGAACTAAGGTTTCATCCTGTAGAACAATCTGATCTTGAAGTTCTGGCCATGTTATCCTTCTGCCTCAGATGTATATGTAGCCAGTACTCTAGGATTATACCATTCTGCCTTCTATAATTTTTTAACTTAATCCTAAAATAATAGCACTTGTAAAGATCTCCCCATGGCCTATGCTACTTCTGTGAAAATCACTCACCTTCATGAAGTATCTGATGTGATGAATAATCTTTAATTTTTTAAAGTAAAATAAATATCTGAACTAAGAATTTTTATATAGTATATTCTTAAGAGGATTTCTCTTTCCCTAGCTCCTCCAAAATCCTCCTTATTTTCCCAGACCCATCCAATTCCATGCCTTCTGTTTTCCCTCTCTTTAGAAAATAAACAGGCAAATAAAAATACAAACAAAACCAAAAGTAAAAAGCTATAGAAACATACTATTGTATATGAGCTCATGTGTGCACAAAATAAGGACAAAATCAGAAACTATACAATAAAACCAAAACATAAGAAAAAAAAAAAAAACCAAGCCCAATCAAATAATGAGATAAAATTCTACAAAGACATAACAGAGTTCTTTCCATGTTTGCCATCTATTGTGGTAAATATATCAAGTGAGATTCTACTGGAGAAAAGTAATCTTTCCTTTGCAAGTTGTTGTCAATTAGAAATAGCTTCTTGATTAGGCAAGTAGAGATTTCTTCTTGCTTAGGGATGGGAACTCTTACCTACTATGACCTTTAAGTAATGGGACCCAGGTAGGCATTTTTTTTAAATCATTTTATTCATTTACATTTTAAATGATATACACCTTCCAGATACCCATCCACAACCTCCCCTATCCCATCCCGTATCTCCCCCTCACCTTTGCCTCTATGAGCGTGCTCCTCTGCCCATGCCCATTCACCCATTCCTGCTTCACCCATCTAGCATCCCCCTATGCTGGAGCATCAAGCGTCTCTCCTCTTCCATTGATAACAGATAAGGCCATCCTCTGCTACATATATAATGGCTCCTTCCAGCTATACTCTTTGGTTAGTGGTTTAGTCACTGGGAGCTCTGGGTGTTCCAATTTGTTTCTCTTGTTCTTCCTATCGGATTGCAGTCCCCTTCAGCTCCTTTTTTTTTTTTTTTTTTTTTTTTTTTTTTTGATACTTTATTTACATTTCCAATGTTTACCCTTTTCTAGGTCTCCTCTTTGGAAACCCCCTATCCCTTCCCCCTCTCTGCCTCTATTAGGGAATTCCACCTCCCACCCCCCCGCCCACCCATTCCCATATTCCCACCCCCTTCAGCTCCTTTAGTACTTCCCTAGCTCTTCCATTGTGATCAGTGAGGTCAGTTCGATGGTTAGCTTTGAGTATCTGTATCTATCAGATGCTGGTAGAACCTCTCAGTGAACAGCCACCAGAGGTTCCTGTGGGCAAGCACATTTTGCCTTCAGCAATAGTGTGGTGGGTTGGCCTGGATGGCCTTTCCTTCAGTTTCTGTTCCATTTCTTGTCCCTGTCTTTCGTTAGGACAGGGCCATTTCTGGGTTAAAATTTTTGAGAAGTGCAGGTGACCCTATCCCTCTACTGGGGGCCATGTCATTTTATTGGAGGTGATCTCTACAGGTTGTATCTCCCTTTGTTTGATATTTTGGCTAAAGTCATTGCCATTGGGTCCTGGGAAACTTGCTTCCCTGGGGTCTGGGACTTTCTACTTGCCACCCCCCAGTTCCCCCTCCCCACATTGCTATATGTTTCTTTTTATTTTCGTGACCTTCTGTACTTCTCTCCTGTCCCTTCCAATACCTGTTCCTGGCCCCCCTTTCCCTTTCCCTCCTCTCTCCCTCCCTCTACTTCCTGTGATTATTTTGTTTCCCCTTCTGTGTAGCACTGAGCATCTACAATTTGGTCTTCCTTCTTCTTAAGCTGCATATGGTTTGTGGTTTTTAGCATGGGTATTCTGAGATTTCTGGGCTAAAATCCACTAATAAGTTATGCAGAGCCTATGCATTTTGTGAGTTCATATGCATATCAGTCCTGTTATGTTCTTGGTGCCATTCTTGTCCTGTGATTCTTACTTTCTTTCTGCTTGAAGTTCCATATAACTCCCTGAGCTTATAATTATTACCCATTGCTTTTTTTCCTTGACATTCCCACTGTGTTTCAAGGAAATAAGCATTTATATTTAACTGGTTTGCTTTATTACTTAGTTTTATAAAGGTGTACCTTTTACCTGAATACAAAATTGGTTATCATATTTGAAAGATATTATTTTAGTGAGTCTTGGTCCAGAATCAAAATACAAAAAATGATGGCACAGTGAAAAAAACATCTAGTGAGGAAGGAACCATGGACATCTCACACTCTGCTTGCTTTCACTGGTGATGTAACTCACAGGGCTTACCTTAGCTGGCCTTCTTAACTCTTAAATCATCCTTTAAGAAACCCTCAAATGGAGTCACAGAAGCTTCATAGAAGTCCAGTGGAGCCAGCATGCTGTCTGAAGCAATGTTCTCACCTTGAGCAGAGAGAATGTTTTTTTTTTTTTCTTCTTCTTAAATTAGCAAGGATGGCTTTGATATATCCTCCTGCCTGCCATGAAAGGCAGAAGTTCATCTGGCTTGTGTTCTTCCTGCCTGCCTCTGATTGAATTTATGTAATCTCAATGTGCTCTTTAACATTGCCTTTCATGAAGCCAATATCCTGCAGGGGTTCATTCATTGCTTCATCATAATACAATGATAAATTGTGAGATTATTTTTTTCTTCAGTCAAGCTGAGGTATTATCTGCAGAAATAAAATATTTTCCTTTAGATAACATTTCAGATATGTTACCTCATTAAACCTTTCTGAGTTCTTTTGATAGCTTGCAAATGATGCTTTGTCCACTTGAAAAATAGGGAAATTGAGAAGTTCAAAGTAAAACAGGCTGTCTTTCTATTGCAAGAAATTCTCCAGGATGAAAATATTATTCTAGAGTAGAGTTTCTACTTTGTTTCTCTTTTCCATTAAACTAAGTCTAAACAGATTTGTTCAGGAACTTGTCCATTGCTCAATAACTGTAGAGGATAAATATGTATCAACTTTTCTACTCTTTCCCTCATACAGCAATAGTTCCTAAAATTTTCAGCCTTTGTGAAATATTTCTCAGCAGAAGTATCGCAACCACAAAATGTATTTAGTGCCTGATAGTTTATATGGGACACCTATTGATAAGAATAGAGATAATCAGCCCATTATTGGCATATCCATTCATATAGATAATCACAGCATTCACCTTAGCAGCATTTAGAATCAAGAATGAATTAAATGAGTGCACTACCACTGGTGTCACCTGCCTCATCCATTGGTATCATAGGTATTTTGTATAGAAAATTTTAGGATGATATAGTCACTAACTTCAATTTCTGTCTCCTTTAACTTCAAATCACTTGGAAAGTACCCTAACTCTTTAAGAACATACTAAGCTATGAACTAGCATTGCTCTGATGTACACCAGTTTCCTTAATTCCACAAGAGTTGTACTAGCAGCTGAGGAAACACTGTGAGAAAAAAGAATGCTTTGTTTGTGATATCCAAAAAAGCTATTGGCTCTGCTAACTTTAAATGTGTAGCATTTAAAGTATTTTATTTAATATATTTGGGTTTTTACTATAGGATTTTAATTTTTGTAACCATGAATATTGAAGCATAATATTGGAATACATATTTGGAAACAGAATTTACATAATTGGTATGTTGTCATAATAATGGACTATGGATCACAGTAGCCATGACTATCTTCTTACTCTGCATTTTAATCAAATATTGAAATAAATCAACCATGTCTTCTTCTTCTTCTTTTTTTTTTTTTTTTTTTTTTTTTTTTGGTTTTTCGAGACAGAGTTTCTCTGTGTAGCCCTGGCTGTCCTAGAACTCACTCTGTAGACCAGGCTGGCCTCAAACTCAGAAATCCACCTGCCTCTGCCTCCCAGGTGCTGGGATTAAAGGTGTGCACCACCACTGCCTGGTCAATCATGTCTTCTTTACACAGTCCTTCACTTATTTGCGTGCTGAATGGGAGTCTTACTATGTTGCCAAGGCTATTCTAAAACTAGTGGGTTCAACTTCATTTCCAGCTTATCCACTAAATAGGTTGTGTAGAGGAATTTTAGTCCATCAACATGGCTGCTCTTGCTGGGATTCAGACAAACAGTACATACTTTTAATCCTTAACAATGTGGGTAATGTTTGTTTATAGAATTAAGCAACCATGTTGGATAGTGATGTCTAATTGAATGGCATATGAAGTCAAAGAAAATGATGAAATCACAGAATGATTTGACAGAATAAGACAAATGTAGAATATCCCCAACTCTCTGGAGAACAGCACAGTAAAAAGAGTCTACTTAAGAACAATACAAGAAGAGAGATAGAGGCAGGCAGCTCACTCTAGAGATATTGTGTTATGTTCAGTTCTGTTCAGATTATTCAGTCGGTTGGGAGTCAGTGCAGTAGAGTTGAGTCCATTGGTGTCTTCATGCATTTCGGTTCAGATCAAAAGAAGCAGCTGAAGCCAGAGAATAAGAAGGAGTCTGAAGATTACAAGAAATTGTCAGAGTTAGTCTGTGGCCAAGCAAAGCAATTCAGTGAGAAGCTTAGAGAAACCAGATTGAATCAGTCAGCTTGAAGAGGAGTTGGACCCAGAATAACTGACCTGAATCACCAAGCCAGAGTTCATAAAGTGCTACAAAGGGTAAGCTTGTTTAGCAGTAAGCCTTAAAGATGACCATTATTTCAGATACTTTTACAAGGTTGGACTGCAGGTGTGCTGTACTGTACAAGTGCAGGTGTGCTCCACTGTGGGACTGCAGATATGAGCTACCATGGGACTGCAGGTGTGACTCACTGTGGGACTATACCTGTGTCCCACAGTGCCCTGCTGTGTTGATTCTTCATGATCTCCAGACTCTGTTGTCCTTTTTCCCAGGAAATTATGTATTTAATAAGAATATTTATGTTTTGCCTTCAAAATATATTAGCTTTCAATAAGGTTAAAGATAGTGCAAATTAATAATGGGGTTTATTTTTTCAAGTGTTTGCATGATTATATATTTTTCCTTAACTTATTTTTTATGTTCTATATGTGTTAGCTACCTATATGTATTAACCAATTTAATAATGAAATATCTGCTTTTTCAATAATGTATTTTGATTTATTAGTTTGGTAAACTAATAGTTTTTGTTCACTGCATACCTCTTGCTATTATAAATTACCATAAAAACTGCAAGTGTAACTTAAAAGTAATTTAAAGTAAATGTCATGTTAAAAGTTCTCTAGTTATTATATGTTTTGCTGTATAGATACAAAACTTATTTTTAAGAGAATTAAAAATAGGTTGACTTCTATTTTAATTAACATGAGAAAAAAGCCTCATTTTAAAATTAAAATGATGAATTTTTTAATATAATATGTTAATTTGGAAGAGAAAGAAACCATAGCTATAAAGGGGGGAGAGGAATGGGGGTATGAGTTACAAGAAAACTTATTCTGAGAGATGCTTCTTTTGGGGGGTGGTAAGTTGTTAGAAAATGAAGCAACATCAGCAATTAAACAAAGGGCCTGCCAGACTGTGACAGTCTGAAACAGATGTGTACTATTCTTCAATGAAAAAAAAAAAAAAAAAAGTCTGACCAAGGTCATTTAAGAACTAGGAAGGAAGGAAGAATTAATTTTAGCATGACAAAGAAAGATTTTGATTCCCCACACTGGGAACAACTTGAAGGAGACAGAATAGAGGTAGGAAGGATGGTGGAGAAAGCCTTGAAAAGGGCAAATAGAAAATGCATGGCATTTTTGCAATGTGTTAATAATAACAAGCATGACCTAGATTCCATGTGGTGTGATTTTATAATAAGATAGAGGCAAACTGTACAGTTCTTCTGCAGGTGCTAAAATAGCACATGCTTTTTATGTAAAAATACTAGTAGATCAAATGTAAAATTTCTTTGTATTGGTATCTATTTGCTATTGAATAATCTGTTACTGTTAATTAGAATATGTATCTAGTATCCATAGCAATATTATTCCACTCAGAGGAGTATTCTGGTATGACACAAAGGAGAGAAAGCACAAACATAGAAATTCCAGAAAAAAGAAACCATTTCAGCTTCTTCCACTGGATATACAAATGTGAAAGCATCAGTATTGGTTCCCCTTGATTTGAATCACTTTCCATCATAGAGTGTACTACAGTGACTTTGAAGAGCTCCTTAAAAATATTTACTTTTTATTTACAAAAATGTTTGCACATCTATGTCTATGACTGCCATCAGAGAACAGAGACTGATTTTCTGGAGCTGAATATTTACAAGTGGTTGTGAAGGGTTGATGCGGGTGCTAGGAACCATCCTTTGGTCTTCCAGAAGAAAATAAGCACTTTTAGTTGTCAGCCAACTCTGAAAGCTTCTCCAAGTATTTTGAGGCCCAGACTTTTCCTCTTATCGTTTTCTAAGTCTTGTACTCATGAGTGTTTGTTATCAAAGGAAAGTGTGCCTTCAGATAAGCATAGGACAAAGGGTCCCCATGTCACAGTGATTCATGTCTTGCACTTTCAGTGTTGTATATTTGCTCGGAACTTGTCAAATCTTGTATATATTTTGAAATACTGTGTATGTGAATCTTTATTTACTGTTTCACCTAAAAAAGTTCAACAATAGCTTTCCCTAGTCATTTGTTCAGCTACCATTTATAGAAACTTGAAAGCTTAATTCTAAGCTTTTGAGCTTCTCTTTGTAATTTCAGATTGCTGTGATCATGCTAATTTTTAAGAAATGATTGGTAGTCCAGAGGAATTTTAATCCGGCAATATGGCTGCTCCACTAAAGGAACACATCCAAAGATATGGTCCAGCTGCAAAGTCAACATACTCTGGATTATAGTATGACCTGACTCAAATACAGACACACCCTAAGTCCCCATCTTTAATCCCTAACAATGACTATAGAAGGAAACAGCTATATTTGAAAGTAACATCTAATTGAGGGAAAGACAAGGTGATGAATCAAGAAAAGATTTGACAGAATGAGTCAGAGATAGGATATGCCCAACTCACACAAGTAAACCAGGAAGGAGAGATGACTTACAAAAGCTCTGAAGGTTCAAGAATATGGTTTTCTTTCAAGTTTCTACATAAGGACAAAAAGGTAAGCTTTGAATATTTGTATGAACAAAATGTTGCTTCAAAGGATTAAATTTTAAATTAATTCTTTGTAGAAGGAGGACAGAGACCAACCAAAAAAGGCTAATTATATTTCTATATTAGCAATTTTCTAGGTTCAAGGTTATAAAATACAGCAATTAGGTCATGGTGATATCTATTTTGAAAAGTAGTATGCAATGTGTTTGTGTTAATTGTAACATTTATAATTTTTAAAGGTTGTAAAAAATAGTATTTCTTCCTGAAATAATTTACCTCCGAGATAAATAAAAAACTTTCTTAGAAAAAAACTGTAATTTGAATAAGAAAATACAGTATTCAAAATTAAAAAGAAATACCTAATTTCTAAAAACAAAGTTCAAAACTCAATAAATGTCTTTCTTAAAAATAAAATGAAATGCCTTCATTTCTAAAAAGAAACCAAACTCAAGAAATATCTTTCTCTCATGAAATGATTTTTATGTAATATAAAACTGTATTTTAAAACTAGTAGGGATATTGTCATTAATATTTATATCAAGGTTAAAATTAGTTTTATCTTTAGAAATGTCTTTTCATGTCAGGAAGATGTTGGCTGACTTAATAAGCTACATTATGGATTTGTGTATTCTAAATTTTAGAATTCTGACTTTGTCTCTTAAGAATATTAAATCTATGTGGGGAGGACTTATTTTTTCCCTGCTTAAAAAGAAAAAATCTTTCTTCGAATTTGCATACCAGCAAGAGATTGGCAAGAACCAGAAGGGTATCTCAAAGCCACTTGTTGCCAAATATTACTTCTGCTACTTCTCCAAAGGCTGACATTTTTCCAAATCTCTCTTTTATTGAGTGTATGTATACAATATAAGTGAAATAACTTCGGAACTGATACATAATACTGATAGGAATCAGTAATAATCCAGAAGTAGTCTATCTTTATAAATATCTTCCTATAATTTATCTGATTTAAAAATATGAGAATTGGATTGTCAGAGCAAGTCACTTCACAACTTACTACTTCAGCTTTCATGTTTTTGACCTGGGCACTTAAATTGCAGAAATCTGTCCATGTAAAAATTATGTGTTTAGTTCCACATTTCCATTTTAACCTCTATAATGCTTATCTCCAAAAATAACTTTTTTAAAATCGTATCTTATTTGATTTTTTAAAAGGGATACGTGTTCAATAACATTATGGGATAAATTTTGGGTAAGTGCCCCCTGAACAATACCTGCTTTGGTTTTGGTCTCTTCTGAACATCTAGGCCAGGGTCACATATCACAATTTTCTGGGGCTTATCTACTCCTAGTATAGAATATGTTACCCCCTCTGAGGTACAGACTACCAACTGTTTATGGGGAAGGATAATTAAAGATGCAGTCATAGAGTCATGTATTTTCCAATGGTATTTGATATTAGGAGTCCCTGAAGCACTTAAAAGTTTCATTTAACTTCCAGATACAATCTCCCAGGATTTCAGTGATAAATTTGAATTTTCCAAAATGTATCAGTTGATTCTATTGATCATGCATCATTTGAATTACTAAATTACAAGGAAACCTGCTAAATACTTTTTGAGGAAAAGTACAATTTATAAAAAATTTAAAACCTTTTATATAAGGCTTTAGGGATCACAGTAGAAATTTATTGCTTGAAGTTGAGGTAAATAAGTTTATACTTCATTTAAGCTATCCTGCGGGCAAACAAATATACTTGTAGTTTATGAAACTTGAATATAGAACTGTCTTGTTTTCTGTGAATGCTAGATAAATCACAGTGCTAATGTGATATGGGGTAGATCTCATATGGATTAAAATAAATTCAATTGATCAGGTCTGTTGTTAAATTTAAAAAAAAGGAAAAAGAAAACAAACAAATCAAAAATAAACAAGCTACAATAACTACCAAAAGATTCCTTCCCTCGGTATAAGTTAGATAAAACATGTATGTTTGGTAAATATTGTTACTATGTTTAGCAAAATTAAAAGACAATATTTATTTTTCAAAGAATAGTTTGTAAGACATACATGTAGGGAACCAACCTGTGTAATAAAGCCAAATTGTGTCAGGAGAAAAATTTCTTCCAATAAATTTCCTTGGAGTAAATCCCGTTATAATGAAACCCCTTTGCTCTTTTCCAGATGCAAGAGAAAAACCAAAGTATGCAGAGTTTGCTTATGAAACACGTGCTTAAAAACTCCCTCAAGATCAAAACTACCAATATGAATAACTTCTTTGCAAAGTTAGTACTTATAATTCTGTCGACTAAGTTGCTATTATAGTTGTTAATATACAAAATTGTCATGTGACATTATACTTTTCCATGTATATTTTGAAAACTCATGACTTCTTGTGTCTATTTTATATTTCCCACCTAGTGAGGTTTTAAAAACTTTAATAGTTTTCTCCTGTTTGTAACACATAATGTATACTGCTATCTCCTTGCCATTTTGTTATATTTTTCATGAATACATTAAATCTGCCCGATTTCAATCCCAGAGCTAATTACTAGGTCCTATTAAGTGTCAGAGATTACACTGAGGCTCTTGGACACTGTCATGTGTAACACTGACACTTGAAATGATTTTTCGTGAAGGTGTTTTAAGGATATACATGCTTTCTGTGTTATGAATTTATTAAATCTATAGTCACCACTTAACACTTCTCCCCTCCTGTGCTCAATGAATATCTACTAAATGAAACTCTTATTTTTTAAAAAAATTAACTAAAACATTATTTTTCTAGATGTGGAGCCAAGATCAATGCTTCTAAGTATCCTTTCCATTGTTGAGAGTTTGCTCCTGTCTGAAGGAGCACAAAGGCTCTCCCTCTGTGCTTGCTGCCCTTTGTGGGATACAGGGCAGTTGTGTCCACAGATAACCCCTCCTATCCCTTACTGTGTTGCTGAGACTGTTCTAAACTGTGCATCATTTGATATAGTTACTGTTGCATTGTACTTATCTCACTTTACATTCTAATAGTTTTTATTGATTATGATTTTTTATTTCTTGTTTAGTAATTTTCCCCAAAACAATCACATTCTACTATTTATTCTCCCTTTTTTGATACTTTATTTACATTTCAAATATTTTCCCCTTTCCAGGTCTCCCCTTTGGAAACCCCCTATCCCATCCACCCTCCCCCTACCTCTATGAGGGTGTTCCCCCATCCACTCACCCACTCCCGTCTTCCCTCCCTGGCATTCCCCTAAACTGGGGCATCTAATACCCTCAGGCTCTCAGTCCAACAGTTGCTGTTAATTGAATCTTGGGTATTCCGAACTTTTGGGCTAATATCTACTTATTAGTGAGGACATACCATGTCCATTCTTTTGTACTGAGTTAACTCACTCAGGATGATATTTTCAAGTTCCATCTATTCTTCCTTTTTAAATCACTACCTTTTGTTCTCATTTATTAATTTATTCCATTTTGAGCTACATTATAGCCTTGTGATGTATTGTCTGTAGCATGCATGCCCTACCAACCATTTATGTTCACTTCATTTTAAAATGTAGGGTCAAGACCAGTTTCTCTTTTACAGTCTCAAGTAGCATGACTACACTTACTGCTGCCCACAATATATTTACCATTTATGTGCACACAAACATTTGTGCCATATATATACATATATTCCTGAAACAATGTATTCTTATGTCCCTTGTAAACATTCTTGGTGTTAGTCATTCTTACAGAGTTTTCATTGCTGAATCTTCTTTCTTGTGCTCTTTATCCTTCTCTGTTTTATTTTTTCT
The DNA here is from genome assembly GCA_028551405.1 of Uromys caudimaculatus. Lineage (NCBI taxonomy): Eukaryota > Metazoa > Chordata > Mammalia > Rodentia > Muridae > Uromys > Uromys caudimaculatus. The sequence continues at coordinate 1,834,251 of CM052702.1, forward strand.
TTTAGATTTATTTTTAATATTTTATGTATATGAGAGTTTTGCCTTCATATGTGTTTATGCATCACACGTGCTGGTGTTTGAGGAGTTGCTGAGCACCAGTGGGTATGGGTGCTGGGAATGAATGAGCGTTCATTACAAGTGCTTTGAACCACTGAGCCAAATCCCCAGCCCGTTTTCTTTCCGTACTCATCTTCCCACATCTTCAGTGATTAGCATCTATCTTCTGTGCTAGAAACAACCATGTGTTTATTCTTGAATATGTAAGGGCTTATGATTTTGTTTGTTCTATTCTGGTCTTGAATATATATTTGCTTATATAGTATTCAATTACTCAAACATCTGCAAATAGAGTATTTTTATTCATCTCTACCAACTCCCATTTTATATTAATTAAAAATAATAAAATTTTAAATAAACAGAAATTAATTAAATTATTAATATTTTATGTAATACTCTCTTGTATCAAATTCTCAGCAATGTTATCAAATATCTTACCAATATCTTCTGACTGTGAATTCCCTTCCTCATTTATCTCAACACATTTTCAGATATCAGTGGGTTACATTCGCTCTGTTTAGTTCTGAAATATTTGATTAGGGTTCTTTTCCAGATGCCAGTACTTTCAGCTCAGTGTGTGGGGGCTCCTTCACATGAACTGCAGTTGTATTTGTTTTCTCAGAACTGTACTCATGATATACCTCCAGTGTAAATCATACTTACAGTGATTTAATTTATAATAATGTCTTAGACAATTTTTTTTAAATAATTGATAATGTTGGTAACATTTAAGTGAGAAACAGCACAGTAGAGATAATTGATGTTTTCATTTTCTTTATATATACATTATCAGTTATTTTAAAATAATAATGAAAGTTCAGAGAATTTATTTAGGGTTAATGGCCAAAAATATTTTCCCCGCCAGCCATTAACCTTCACATGGTGTGTTAATCCTAGGTCATTACTGTAATTATAAGGCCAGTGTTTAAATAGCTTAGTTGTAGTAGTATATATGTTTTTGTACTTAGGTGGTATTATCATAATTAGTATGTGTATAAGATTTCTGAAAAATTATGATTAACTTATTAACCATAAAAATTGGTTGTCTAGATTATCACTCATTTTTCATTCACATTATTATAATTAACTTGTAAGTCCAGTTAGAGTAATGTAAGAATTGGAGCTACTTTCAATAATAAGCTTCATATTGTAGTAGAGTAGGCAGGGACTTTACTATTGAATTGAAGGTATTTCTTATTAGGAATATTTCATTCAGATGAAAACAACATCAAGGCTGCAGTTGTACTAGTCCCATAAGGAGCTGATGCTAAACTGAAAGATGATGGTTTGTTTAGAATATATTGTACCAAGTGCTCCAAATAGAATGTCTTATGTTGGGGCTGCTTTAGATGTTGTAAGAGGACACTGGGTCTCTGATTGGGCTTTATACCCTAACTATGGTTTCCATTGTAATAGTTCTAGCAGAATGAAGCCGGTGGAGTCATAATACACTTTTTCCCAGCCAGGCTCAGAACTGAATGAAATCCATAGAATAATGATCATTCTTTCCCATCCATTTAACCCCCTACCTCGTCCCTCTGGTGCTTCTTTGCTTTCCTCGCCATCTGTAGAGTCATAGTCACTAGCTTTTGACATTTAACCCAGTTTTCTCCTATACAGGGCAAATCCTAGATTTTCTTTTATATTAATAATAAAATGTTATTTTAGAACCATTCTATATCAAAGGAGTTAATGTGTTTTATTTAATTAAATAGCTTTCATAGTAAGTGGATAATCTGGCTATGAATAGCTTTGAACAAACAAATATGCTAACTACAAACCAAGCATTTGTAGACTAGCTTCTTCACATATTCTTTCTGCCATGTTTGCTTTTCAGATTTCCGAATCCTAAAATAAGTAGTCTAGAAACCTATAATAATTAAAAAAATTTTGATTCCATTAAAGACAACAACACTGTTGGACAGTTCACTAATCATGGCGAACTGTAAGAAACAGGGTCAAAGGTGTTGTAAATGCAGGCCACAAGGGTGGAAAACTTATGCTGAGATTGCTTCCAAATTATTTCTGATTTAATCTTAAAATATCTGTATTTTAAATAAATGAGTCTTGTGATCTTAAAGATTACCAGACTATTGGCTATACAACTCTAAACCCACAACGATACAGAAAAAAAATACCTTTGCACAAGGAGGTTAGGAAAATTTATTTTAATATAGATCAGCAAATTTAAAATCAGTGGACCTTAGCAGAAATCCTGGATTTGCTCTATAATTTCTGTATGAACAAGGGAAATCATGCAATATTTCCATTTTATATTTAAATAATTTAATATATACAAGTCTTTTATACATTAATAGGTGATGATAATTTACAGATTGTCAAAATTAATTTATGATTATAACTGTTAATGTCACAATAAGAAATATGGAATGAAATGCTTGATATTCTAAAAGGGAAAAATTTGAGGTTTATTACACATTGACAGGTAGATATTTCAGAGAAATTGTGCCTTTTTCTCTGAAATAACAAAGCATATGGTGAACAGCCATATGTGGGGGATGAGTTAATGTGATTAATTCGGGGGGATCTGGTGAATATTTTAGATTTACCAACTTTGCACACATTTTTAACAGCATAACAATATTTAAAGTTCTCCTTTTTGACAGTAGTTTGTACTTGAATGCCATGCTTAATAAGTACTTTAGTAGAATGGTATTGGTAAAAATAATTTCTATCATTGGACTTTTTGCAGTTTAATTTATTTTGAACATTTCTGTTTTACATGCTACCAAACCCATCATTATCTTTAATCATCAGACCAGATTACTTGATGAAATACTCAATAAATGAGATGCTAACAACGTAGCTTTGGCAGACTTGGATTCTTTGCAGTCCAAAACTCAGGGGATATAATGAGTAAAGGGTTTCTTTGGTCATCATTCTGAATAAGTGTTTAGTAAATTCCAGTAAGTAACTGATTTGACTGAAGGCTTGCTAGAACTGACTAGCCAAGCTCAAGTCACAGCTACTAAAAGCTTAGGAATTTTTGAGTAGAGTGTTGATACATGCCATCTATTGTTATTTTTTATTAGATATTTTATTTATTTATATTTCAAATATTATCCCTCTTCCCAGTTTCCCCTCCACAACCCGCTATCCTATTCCTCATCTCCCTGCTTATATGAGGGTGCTCCCCCACCCACCCACTCCCAACTCACTGCCCTGGCATTTCCATACACTTGAGTATCGAACCTTCACAGGATCAAGGGCCTCTCCTCCCATTAATCCCCAACAAGGCCATCCTCAGCTACATATGCAACTGGAGCTATGGCCCCTCCATGTGTACTCTTTGGATGGTGGTTTAGTACCTTGGAGCTCTAGGGAGTGGTCTGGTTGATTGATATTGTTGTTCTTCCTATGGGTTGCAAACCCCTTCAGCTCCTTCAGTCCTTTCTCTAACTCCTTCATTGGGGTCCCCGTGCTCAGTCCAGTGGTTGGCTGTGAACATCCACATCTGTGTTGGTCAGGTTCTGGCAGAGCCTCTCAGGAGACACCTATATCAGGCTCCTGTCAGCAAGCACTTCTTGGCATCCGCAGTAGTGTCTGAGTTTCCCTACCATATATGGGATGGAAAATGGCTAACATATGGGTGTAGATATTTTCAGCTTTTGTCTAGTGGCCTCACTTCCTGGTAGGCAGTGTGTTCATCATTCTTTCCCCTTTAATTTTGGCCTCCTCCCATCCTCTCAAACATCCCTGCTATATAATTTCCTGTGACACAAAAATATTGTTGCCCTTGCACCTGCCTTAGTCAGTTTCCAGAGGGAGCTGGGATTGTTAAATCCTGAGCATTATCAGTCAGATGTCTTACTCTCCAGAGTGGCAGGTGCTCCACTTAACTCCTCCTCTCACCACACTGCAGTACAGTCTTATCTGGACTTATTTTGTTCTGTTTGGAGAGTAATCAGAACCTTCTAGGTAAGCTACTAATTTATAATTTTGAGTAAGCTCCTTTTTTCAGCAAAGTAGTAAGTACTGGGAGAAATAACCATTAATTCTTATGTTCCTTTTCTATACCTTTCACCCTGAATAGTGTAGTAGTATATAGAGTATAATTGCTCATTCATTCCAAAGGCCAATAAAGCCCTGCATTTGAAAGTTAACTGCCTCAACTGCTTTCATGTCAAGCAACCCCCAACTATCTATCTATCTATCTATCTATCTATCTATCTATCTATCTATCTATCTAAATTTAATATATTATATTAATATAGCCCCTTAAATTGTATGGATTCATGATTATAGATTTAAACCATTACAACAAACAATGGGATACTTACTAAGAATAAAAATACCCTGCCAACCAAGAACATCCAATTTTAACATAGCTGATTTCTTGTATTAGATACTGAGTTGCTTGAACCTCAGAAATAACCATTGTTTGCTTTTGTTTATTTGAGAGACATTAAGACTCACTAAACTCCAGGTAATACCACAGATGTGGAAAGTGAAAACACACAATGTTTTTGTAAACTGTATATTAGGGAAGCAAATTAGTCTGTTAATCTTAATAATTTCTTTCCTCAAAACACTGACATGTCAAAGAAGTGTCCCCGTATTCCTGCCTGGCTCACATCTAACAAGTGGGATGCTTGAGAAGAAAGAGATTGTCATGTTTTCACCAATATCACCACCATATAGATATCCTCAACTGGCATCTACAATTATTCTCTGTTAAAATATATGGAGAATCAACTAATTATTTTGCCTAAATTGTTAAAAAAATATGGTTAATTGTATAAATTATTCCAATCCCTGTCCCGTTGTCTCTAAACTAACTGCTCAGCATGGCAACGAGTAGCAAATAGGGAACAGGATAAAGGTATCCTTACTTGGGAAACTTACTACTGGCAATCGCTCTACACCTGCTGACAGAATGGGCTGCAGAAATGCAATGTACTCTGTTTCCAAGTTCTGTATGACAGTTATTGAAAGAATAGTTTTCTAAAATTGGAAGTTACAATCTTTTCTCTATTCTTTCCAAAATACTCACAGTTTAAAGATTTCATGTAATGTTCAGTTTACAATATGAAAATCATTTGGTTTTAATTTTCAGTTAGTGATTGCTTTTCAAAATAAAAATTAACTCTGATGTCTACTGTAGCATTTCCTTAGAATTACCTATTATGGTCCAAATTTTTTGGCCATGCCCCAATGCTGACTAGATTTTATAATATAAATAAGCGTGTGTAATGATATTTTCTTCAATTATAAACAGTAATGTTAAGAGTTAGTGTAAATTATTTTAAATTTGTAAAACATAGATTCTTCAGTACAATTGTTACTAGTAGGTCCTACTACCTTCCAGTGTCTAATTTAAGAAATCATGCACAATTTAGTATATTTACTTCTGATAGCATATTAGAATGTCATTCGAGAAGAACAAAAGAATAATAGTGTAAGGCAAATTGGTTTCATGTATTTAAATCATTTAATTATTGAATTTTCTACAAAGTCATTAAATTAGGTTTATGAAATGTGTGACCAGTTACATACATACATACATACACACACACACACACACACACACACACACACACAAAATCAAATATGTGCATATATCTACAATAATCAAACCTAATTTTCCTTTGAACACACAAGGAATTAATCCATATCTTTAAAAGAAAGAAAAAAGATCATGGTGAACTCCATTACAAAAGTCACATTATTCTGACATAAAATAGAGCTTGACATTTGGCCTAATTATACTTTTCAAGTCTTTAATAATCTGCTTATCATTATGGATATTTAAATAAAGAAAATTTTTGATACCTTTTGCCCTTTTACTGTTTCATAGACTTCTTAGAATTAAAAAGGAAATTAAAGTTGTTTCAACTGGAAGTTTTAAGTGATATGTGAATAATATGTAAAAATGCTGAGGCTTCCCTGGCCAAGCTTTACAGTAAGGCTGCTTTTAATATAAATAAAAGTATCTCTTTTTGTCGCCAAATGCCTTAAGAGATTGAATGTAGTAATCAGTGAAAGTTTACATTTTTACCTATTCAACCTACTCATCTTAAAAATTTAGAGATTTTCTTTATCCTCTTTGTAGATAAGGTTTAATATTATTTTAATGCATTTCCAGAAGTCAACGTGTATATTGCCTGCCAATGATAAGATCATTAACTTATATTAAGCGCACAGGGAAATCCTTCATTTATTGTGCCAGTTAGAAAGTTAGTTACATTCTAAAAATTTGGCTTTGTACAACTCTATGACAATTTAAACATCTATATTTGTGTTAGAATTATTGGGCTATGATTAAATACCTTCTGCTGTCCATATTCCTAATTTTATGTTTTATTCTACATTCTGACCACAGTTTCCCTCTCACCTTTCTTCCCAGTCCCACCCACCCCTCATACCCTTAAATGCCTCCTCTGTTTCTCTTTAGAAAAGAGGAGTAGTCTTAATAGATACCATCCAGCCATGACATATTAATTACAGTAAGACTAGGCAGCTCCTCTTCTATTTAATTTTTAAAATATGATTTGACCATATACAAAAGCAGTGTTGTAAAAAATGTCAATGTGATACATTTTAATAAAATAATTTATATATGGGAATATCAATGAAATGCTTATGTAGTTCAATTACAAAATAATTATTTAAACAACAATATAAAAGACAGGTAAGGAGAAACTTGATAAACTTGGTTAGACTCATCAAATGTAAATTAAACAGTGATTTTTTTTTTTTTTGAGGAGAGTAAAACAAAATATAATTTTTGGTCTACATTGTCTATAATGAAGTAGTTATAACAGTTCACTAGTTTTAATAAGTATACATAACAGATTAGGTCTGGTGTATACTTTACTTTGTTCTATTTTAAGATGAAACCTTAATGCTTGCCATGGGCCCTCATCTATTCCCATAATTTAATATTTTAAGTTTTATACTGCATGCACCCACACTTACTCTGACTTATTAGCTGTATTTTCATGCCTTCCAATTTAGTTTTTCTATGAAAACACATATCAATGTCAAACATTAAAAATTACTCTTACTGTCCTCTTCAAAATCTGAAGCAATAATTTCCCTTGCCTATGTTATTTGGTCCGTGAACCTCTTAGTCCACACTCCTTAAGATGTAACATCTCTAAAATTATCAATAATTCCTTATTCAGGATATTTAAATAGTTAAGATAAAACAAATTTATTTTAATGTATTTCTCCAAAGCTTTGTTATAATAACTACTTTCAATTTTCACTTATTTATTCTTTTACTAGCAAAATAGCCTCTCAAATTAGTATTTCCATACTGTGTCCTCTTTACTGTATTATTCCAAATTTTTTCAAATTAATTTTTATGATTATATTTGTAATCAATATATGTTTAATTCATTTCAGGCTTTCAGAAGAATTCTAGATTTCTATTACTTAATGTTTCTTCCTAATACTTAGTGTCCTTTAAATAGTAGTTATTTAAAAACTATATTTGAATGAATAGTGACTAAAGAGATGCAACATTCGATATACTAGTAAATTGTGCCACTCCACAGACGTTAGCATATTAACAATGAGTGTACATGAATTCTACATAAAGCAATACCTCATGTCTTGCCTTTATTCCTCTGTTCCTTGTGACATGTGTCCAAGCCATACATTCATTATTAAATTATTGGTGCCCTTTATGTTCTAATTAAATGTTACCGTATTTTAGATGGTTTCTCTCATGCTGCAAGAAAATTCAAATTTCATATCCTTTTGTTTTCTTCAAAATTATTATTATCGTGTCTTCCTTGAGTAGCTAGTCAGGTAAGTGGAGCACTCTGTTTCTGATATGTCTCTATGTGTTTATGCGTGTCCTGTTAATGTTGTTTGCTTTGGGATGGGATCTTTGGTAGATCGGTCTAGCTACCAATTGCATAACCAAGAATGACCTTGAACTCCTGGTCTTTACTCCTACACTGCCTCCACTGGGATTACAGGCATCTGTCACTATGCTTAACTCTCTATGAATTCTGGGTCAGAAGTGGTCATCTTCAACTATGCAGCGAGCTCAAGGTTTGCCCTGTATATATTAGATCCTACCAAAAAATAAAACAAAATATGGTAATCTTCTCAAGTGTTCTTTTATGATATCAAAGACATTCACTGCAAACTTCTTCAGCTAATACATTCTTATTCCCAGATAAGACAACTATAATCTTCATTTTCTGCTTTTGCTTAAATGTTTTACTATTCAAATAACAATCCTGAACCATTTTAAAATATTGGTACATTTACAAACCTTCCAGCACTTAAGGCTCAATGAACATTGCAGAAAAGAGGATAGAAATATAAGGCCCAGAGGATCTGGGAGTATTCTATGAAATTGTGTTCTTAGTAATTTCAGAAGCTATATCCATAAAGACCCTCCAATATGACTGGCCAGATGTGGGCTGAACAAGGATGAAACTGATGGATATGATAGTGAAAAATCTCATGAAGCAGTACTCTTATTACACACACACACACACACACACACACAAATAACTATACAGAATTTGGAAATCTAGGAACAAGAGAGAAGGTCTTTCCCAGGAAAGAACACATCAATTGTCCTGTGGTAAACACTCAATACTGAAAACATATATATGGGTAGTATAATACGGATGACAAGGTTATATCTAGAAAAACATTATATAGGAGTGTACTGGCTAGTTTTGTGCATCAACTTGAGACATAGGAGCATTTGAAGGAAGGAAAACAAAGCGAGAAATGTTATATATATATAGCCTTTAAAGTCTTTAAAAATAAAAACAAACAGAAAATACATTGAGCTTCCATTACAGGACACTGCATCTTCATAAGGTTCTCAGAGATTCTGGTCTTCACAACGCAATGTAGTGGAGGGTATATAGCATAAACCAAAGCAGTAACTTCCTCATTTTTCTAAATTTGCTCTCACCTATGCCCTAAAGAAACAGTTCTGCTCAAGTAAAGAGCCTGTTGTAAAAGTAACACCTTGTTCTTCTAGGCTCAGTTACATACATCAGCAGAACATCAGCTTCAAAAGGGTAAATAAACTTAATGATTTCCAGATCTAGTTACTTTTCAAGACATGAATCCTTCCAGTTTACTAATTGTCAGTAGTCTGTATTTTCTCCCAGGAAGATATATGCTAGCTTAGAGCCTGGGCTTTGACAAGAAAAGAGCTATCCATTGCCTTCTTTCACCCAATTTTTATGTATCCTCCTCAGCATTAGTTTATTTATCTGTGTGTATTTGTGTGCGTGTGTGTGTGTGTGTGTGTGTGTGTGCGCACGTGTATGCACAAGCGAGTAGCTACAAGGATTCATAAGTGCCTGTGTGCCTGTCAGTACATGTGAAGGCCAGAAGTCAGACATCCCTGTCTTCTTTATTTGCACTTCATTCTACTTACTGAGGTAGAAAACCTCACTTGAACCCAGAGCTCATTAATTCACCTAATCTAGCTAGCCAGCTTGCTCTAGGGGGTCTCTAGTTTGTGTCTCTGACACAGTGAGATACAGACAGACTGCCCACACATCTGCCTCATCTGTAGGTCCTGGAGATCCTTCTCCTGTCTTCACACTTAAACAGTAACCATTTTAATTCCTTAACTACCCCTTAACCATTAATGTCAGTGAGGAGATTCTGGAATCGAGAAATAGAATAGATTTTGCAAGTGAATTGGAGGCAAGTGGGGTTGGAAACAAGAGGGATCAGGCAGTGGGTGGTGGGTCATGGTTGCAGGTAAAGATGACAAAGAGAGATGACTGGAGTTGGGAGGCATTTGGGGGTAGTGTGAAAAATGTAGTGCAGTGAGAACTCTCTGCAATCTATAAGAGTGACTCTGGTGAGGACTCTTAGTGGTGGGGTTACAGAACCTGAACTGTACATCTTATGTAATCAAGCATGGCTGACAGTGGTGGGACTGGAACACCAAGCCACACACAAAGCCACTGGCCTAAAATTTGTCCTGACTGCAAGATATGTTGGAGGAAAGGTGGCACAGAACTTATGAGAGTGGCCAAGTGATTTTTCTAATTTGAAGCCCAAACCTTCAAAAAGGAAAGGGAGTCCATGCTTGACACTTACTGGATAGCCTAGAATAGGAGGTCGGATAACCCTGGGACCTAGGACAGAATCAAACACAACTGTCCAAAAAAGAAAAAAAAAAAAAAAAAAGAGGACTGATTCCTAAAGATATTCTGCTGTACTCATAGATCAGTACCTAGCCCTATCATCAGAGAGGCTTTGCCAGCAACTGATGGGATCAGAGGCAGAGACCCATACCCAAACATTCGGAGTTTGGGAAAACAACATAAGAGAGGGAGGAAGAAGGAAGAAGGAAGAATTGCAGGAGCAAGATGGGTTGAGGACACCAGAACACAATCAACAGAATGATTAATTAGAGCTCATAGGGGCTCAGAGAGTCCAAAGTGGAAATCATGGTGCCTGGATGGGTCTTCCCGAAGTGCTCTGAATATAATTTATGGTTGTGTAGCTTAATGTTCTTGTGGGTCTCCTAATAGTGGAGTGGGAGTGTCTCTGACCCTTGGTCTGCTTTTTGAACCCCTTTCTTCTTACTGGGTTGGCTTTCCAAGCCTTGATATAAGGGATTGTGCCTTTTTATACCATATTTGTTTGATATCCTTGGGAGACTTGACTTTTCTGAAGGGAAACAGAGAAGTGGATTTGGTGGAAAGGGGGAGGGCCTGGGAGGAGTAGAGAGAGATGAAACTGTAGTCAGGCTGTATTGTACAAGAGAAGAATAAGTTTTTTAAGCAATAGAAAAATTAATTCATTTTGTGTTTGTGTATATGGATGAGTGTGCCAGGCCACATGGGTGAGCGGAGGTCAGAGGACTAACTTGCTGGAATCAGTTTTCTTTTACTATTAGGTAGGTTCTGTGGATCCAACATAGGTCTGCAAGCTTTGCAGAATGCCCTGATCTGATGAGCACTCTTGCTGTATTCATCTGTCTGTTTTTAAGGGATATTACCATTACTCAGTTTCTTGTAAGTAGTGTATTCTTTGTTTTATTACATTAATTCTATTCGCTCTCTTATAATTTCATTTTATTCTTTTGTTTCATTAAATCTTAAGCTGTGGGTGGGTAGTTTGCTAGTAGCATTTCTAAAATAATTTTGTTTTATCATACCTTTACTCTGCATTCTTTCTTTACTGTCCTTTCTGTACCAACCTTGATCCTCACAATTGTACTCTTCACCCTTTTTCCATTAGCTATTTGTATCTTTAGTGTTAAGACAACATCCTAGCCTGACATAGGGGGCTGGTTTATTTTTGTAAACTTGACACAAACCTAGACATATCTTTGAAGAGGAAATTTCAATTAAGAAAGCATCTCCATGATACTTTCATGTAGGCAAGTCTGTGTGGATATTTTCTTGACTAATTATTGGTATGAGGTACCCAGATCACTATGGGTAGTACCATCACTAGACAGGTGGTCCCTGGTTGTGTAAGAAAGTAGGGTGTGAAAGCCACTTAAAGCAACCCAGAATGCAGTTTTCCTCCATGCCTTCTGCTTCAGTTCCTGCCACCAAATATGAATACCTATTTTAGCTTACCTCGATGAACTGTGAGTCAGAAAATATAAGCTACATAAACCATTTCATCCCCGAGGTGATTTTGGGCATGGTCTTTATTGGAGAAACAGCTGATAGTTGCTTCATTACTCCATATTTTAATGATTGACTTTCTCTTTTCTTTCCATTTTATGAGAACTTGTGGAAAAACTTTATTCTGTCACACAAACACTCCAAATCCTCCACCAATCAAAGTCTTATTACTTCTTCATCAAATCTCAACTTTTCTTGAACATTTATAAAAGTTTATAGGGAAATTTCATTTCCTGCTTACATGGCCACAATTTTATTTCAGGTAACATAAAGAATCTTCACAGCAGAATTCTCATTCTAAATTTTGTTCATGTTGACTGTGATTTAGTCAACATGATAATAAGTGTGCACTAGTCTTAATGCAGTCTTCTTTTCAAATCCAACACATTAAGACAGTAGAACTCCTGGACATCATAACTCTATTTAATACAAGAGCCATATTTGTAAATAAAGCCACATTTGGAGGTGGTAGGAATAAGATTTCAACAGGCAGCCTTGATAGTCACAATTCAGTTTATAAAAATATAAACTAATGATTTCATCATAGAATATTGAAGTGCAGCAGTTACTACATAGAAGATTATTAAGAATGTCAAGACCTCAGAAAGAAAAGCTGTACCCTTGCCAGAGACCTGCTGTTTGGAACCAGTATTCTTTACGGTGAACAGATGCCCTTCTTAAAGAAAACTTTTGGAACTGGTAGTTGGTTTTTTATTTTACTTATGCTGGTACTTTTTGAAGAGTAAGCGTGAAGTAAAGGATGCTTTCAGGAGTGCATCCTCAAATTCTATAATCATCTGTTTCGTATTTCCTCCATAGTCTGAGAAGTAGGAACCATGAAGAAGTTGTGAAGTTTTCTGTCAACTGTAACTTCGTGAAAGTTGATAAGATACTAAATACAAGGTTGCTGTGGGAAGCAAGGCTAAAATAATAAGAACCTCATACCAAGAACAAACGAGTAATGTCTATCCGGCTTTCATTACTATTGCTCTCTCTGACAGAGATAAAGTTAATTATTCCAAGATAAGCAGAGAAATCTGTTTATTGAATGTGACATGCTAGATAGAGTTCTGGATTGCAGAATATTGTAATATTAAAGATCAAGGAACTTTTAATGGGTATCAAATGCAATTTTTAATTGAGCCCATTTATTATACACGTGAGCTGTGTAGAAGATTATCCTAAATCAAAAGATTAGCAAACAGGGTAACAATTAAAAAGTGAATCTAATAAGATGAGGCTTTTTCACTTAGATTTCCTTGAAGTATGTTACATGTTAAACAACTACAAATTACTTTTGCTGAGAGTTAAAAATGAACATGCAAGTTCTAAGCCTTCTTGCTTGTATTTGTCCTCTTTTCTTTGACCTTCAGCTGATATCATAATACTCAGTCTTCATCACAAAGACTCTATTGATGCATAGTCTATGTGGAGCCATGGCATCTGAATGAAGGATTTGGTATTTGCTATCCAGATGCTTCGCCTTGCTGACTCCATCTGGATGCTTGGCTTTGTTCTTATAAACCATCTGGGCTTGCTGCTATACTTTCTACTTTCCATCCAGATGTTTGAACATTAAGTGGACAAAGTATGTGGCATAGTCAGTAAAATGTAAATACATACAAATAAATAACATTGTGTAAATAACTGAAGGAATGACATTATCTCATCTACTAATCTCATTTTTTTTGTAATGTAGTTATGATGCAATAGATGTCCTCAGATACATATTATTTTAAAATATATGTCAACAATTAAGGAAAATATAAAACAATCATTAACATTTAAAGAAACTTCCAATATTTAAAATATTTTAGTAGAGAAAATATGTAGTTTAAAATATTTTTTACATGAGGTTCACTACCTTTGCCTTGTGCATCTCCCAGCTACATGTGTCATCTGCAGTATACTACTAAGCTAAGCTACAGACACTTATACAAAAAATCCCCTGATTATATCACAGAGACACAAGCATGCCTATGCTACCTCCATATTCCAAAGTTAAGGTCTTGTCACTCAGCTTCTACACAAGGCACTGCCCAAAAATAATACCACAGCATATGTATAATGGAGAAGTTACGTCTATATGAGTAGGTTGCATGACAAAACAATAACAACATTAAGTGCAAAGGTAGTCTGTTCTACTACTGAAGCCCACTTGCCATGTAGAAATGGTCTCCAATGGGAATTACCTACACAAACCTGAAGATGTAGAATATAAAAAACAACTATCAAGCCCATTAAGAAATTCCAGGAGTTTAAAGAAGAAATGGAAAAAACAGCTCAAGAATAGTCAGAGCTAGTAATAAATGCCTGAATAATGTTGAAGACAATATAGATCTATGTCTGAATAAAATGATGAAGTCAACTCAAGATTTGAAACTGAATTCAGTAAAGAGATATTGAATGATGATAACTTAAGCTGAAACAAAGATCTAATTTCAAGAATTCAGCATTTGGAAAACACAGGTCAAAGTTTTACAATAAATTAGGTCAACAAAAATGTGCAAAAATATAAAAAACACATGAACGAAAACATGTAAGAACTGGACAACATGAAACGACCAAATCTTAAACTTATGATACTAAATTAAGAAGAACCCAATATCATTGTTACACACCAGTTCAAGTGTAATATAAGACAAGCCTTTTCCAAATTAAGGAAAGATGTACACAGGCAAGGGACAAGAATCAAACAAAATATGAAAATGATAAGATCAGAAAATAAATTTACTGTGACACACTATAGTTAAGGTTGTAAATATAAAACACAGAAGCTAAAAGTTGCAAGGGAAAAAAAAAGCACAAGTGACCTTTAGGCAGATCTACCAGAATAATAGCTGATTTTTCAATAAAAATTTTAAAAATCCAAGCAGAATCTGGAACAATGTATTTCAAATTTAAAAAAATGGATGCCCTTGTAGAATGCTATACATAGCAAAATATCAAATTCATAGACATTTAATTAAGAACTTGTGTTCTAAGTAGCTAAAATGCTACATGCCACAGCAGTGTTTAACATGTAATCCCACTATTTCTTGTAGCTATGTGAGGTTATGTAGAAATAAAAAATTGCTAACTTAATAAAAATATGTTTGAAAATTGTGTAATCTATTATATACAAACACATACACACAGATTATCATTTAGCTGTTTGTTTTTATTTCATTTTTTGCTTTTACTAGTTGTTTCTTCTTCTTCTTCTCCTCCTCCTCCTCCTCCTCCTCCTCCTCCTCCTCCTCCTCCTCTTCCTGCTTCTTTTTGTAGGGGCAAGAAGAACATGACCTCCGGTGGGGTAGGGATGTAAGGCGCATGGACATAGAGTTGGTAAGGGTAAAATATCTGATAAAAGTATGCTGAATACAAAAATTAAAGAAAGATCTGTAGTGGCAGACCTCTGCCTGGATCACCAGGGTTCCATAATCAAATAGCACTGAGAGAAAGCTAGCCTTCCAGGAGTATGGAAAAGCCTGTGAGAGGGGGTAAGACCAGCACCACTGCTCAATGGGACTCACCTGGAATCCGTGGGAATCAGGGACTGAGGAACAGCCGAGGGAAGAAGCCTTCTGGTTTCCATCTGTGGCTGGAGACCTCTGCCTGGGCCACCAGGGCTCCATAGGCAAATAGTGCAGGGAGAAAGCTAGACTTCAAGTGTGGGCAAGCCTGTCTGCTCAGAAGGACTCACCTGGAATCCCCAGGACACAGGAACTGAGGAGTAGTCTTCTGGTTTCTTTCAGTGGCCAGGGAGCAGATCCTGTGACACAGGGCTTCATACACAAATAGTGCCAGGAAAGACCTGGTATTCCAGGTATGCTGGTACACCTTCGAGCACAGGCAAGACCACCACTTCTGTTCAAATTCACTGGATCAAGAGGGACCCTTGCAGAGTCATTAGGACATAGGAACCAAGGGACAGCTGGAGACTAGATCCTTCTGCTTTCTGTCTGCACCCCAGAGCTGACTCTGTATCACAGCTCTCCAAACACAAATTCCTCTCAGAGAGAACTGGTCTTCAAGGAGTATTGACACTGAGGCTTGTAGGAAGGACAAGCCACAGTCAGAGAGAGTAAGACCAGCTAACACCAGAGATAACCAGATGGCAAAAGGCAAAGGCAAGAACATAAGGATCAGAAACCAAGGCTACTTGACATCATCAGAACCCAGCTCTCCCACCACAGCAACCCCTGGATACTCCAACACACCAGAAAAGCAAGAGTCAGATTTAAAATCATACCTCATGATGACGATAAAAGATTTTAAGAAGGAAATAAATAACTCCCTTAAGAAATACAAGAGAACACAGATAAACAACTAGAAGCCTTTAAAGAGGAAACACAAAATCCCTAAAGGAATTACAAGAAAACACAATCAAACAGGTAGAATTATAAGAAAACACAATCAAACAGATGAAGGAAATGAACAAAACCATCAAGGAACTAAAAATAGAAATAGAAACAATAAAGAAATCACAAAGGGAGACAACCCTGGAGTTAGAAAATCAAGGAAAGAGATCAGGAATCATTGATGCGAGCATCACCAATAGAATATGAGAGAAAAAAGAGAGAATCTCAGGTGCAGTAGATACTATAGAAAACACTGACACAATAGTCAAAGAAAACGCAAAATGCAAAAATCTCCTAACCCTAAACATCCAGGATATTCAGGATACAATGAGAAGACAGAACCTGAGAATAATAGGTATAGAAGAGAGTGAAGATTCCCAATTTAAAGGACCAGTAAATATCTTCAACAAAATTATAAAAGAAAACTTCCCTAACCTAAAGAAAATGATGAACATAAATATACAAGAAGCCTACAGAACTCCAAATAGATTGGACCAGAAAAGAAATTCCTCCTGTCACATTATAGTCAAAATACCACATATACAAAATAAGGAAAGAATATTAAAAGCAGTAAGGGAAAAAGGTCAAGTAACATATAAAGGCAGACTTATCAGAATTAAACCAGACTTCTCACCAGAGATTATGAAAGCTAGAAGATCCTGGGCAGATCTCATACAGACCCTAAGAGAGCATAAATGCCAGCCCAGGCTGCTATACCCAGCAAAACTCTCAATTATCATAGATGGTGAAACCAAAATATGCTGTGACAGAACCAAATTTGCACAGTGTTTCCACAAACCCAACCCTATAAAGAATGATAGATGGAAAACGCCAAATCAAGGGGGGAAACTATGCTCTAGAAAAAGCAAGAAACTAATCTTTCAACAAACTCAAAAGAAGATAGCCATACAAACATAAAAATAACATTGAAAATAACAGGAAATATCAATCACTATTCCTAAATATCTCTTAACATCAATGGATTCAATTGCCCAATACAAAGACATAGACTGACAGACTGGATCCATAAACAGGAGCCATCATTTTGCTGCATTCAAGAAATGCACCTCCATGTTAAAGACAAACACTACCTTTGAGTAAAGGGCAGGAAAACAATTTTCCAGGCAAATGGTCCCAAGAGACAGGCTTGAGTAGCCATTCTAATATTGGATAAAATCAACTTTCACCCAAGATAAGGAAGGACATTTCATACTCATCAAAGGAAAAATCTACCAAAAAGTATGCTCAATTCTGAACATCTATGCCCCGAATGCAAGGGCACCCACATTCATAAAAGAAACTTTACTAAAGCTCAAAGCACACAATGCACCTCACACAACATAGTGGGAGATTTCAACACCCCACTGTCATCAATGGACAGATCTTGGAAACACAAACTAAACAGATACACAGTGAAACTAACAGATGTTATGAGCCAAATGGATTTAAGAGATATCTATAGAACATTTCATCCTAAATCAAAAGAATACACATTCTTCTCAGTACCTCGTGGTACCTTCTTCAAAATTGATCATATAATTGGTCACAAAACAAAGCACAACAGATATAAGAAGATTGATATACTCCCATGCCTCCTATCAGATCACTACGGATTAAGGCTGGTCTTCAATGGCAACAACAACAAAAGAAAGCCCACATACAAATGGAAGCTGAACAATGCTCTACTCAGTGATAACTTGGTCAAGGAAGAAATAAAGAAAGAAATTAAAGACTTCCTAGAATTAAATGAAAATGAAAGTACAACATACCCAAACCTATAGGGCACAAGGAAAGCAGTTTTAAGGGGAAAACTCATAGCTCTGAATGCCTCCAAAAAGAAACTGGAGAGAACACATACTAGCAGATTATCAGCACACCTGAAAGCTCTAAAAGAAAAAGAAGCTAATATCCCCAAGAGGAATAGAAGGCAGGAAATAATCAAATTAAGGGCTGAAATCAACCAAGTAGAAACTAAAAGAACTATACAAAGAATCAACAAAACTGGTTCTTTGAGAAAATCAACAAGATAGATAAACCCTTAGCCAGACTAACCAGAGGGCACAGAAACAGTATCCAAATTAACAAAATTAGAAATGAAATGGGAGATATAACAACAGATTCTGAGGAAATTCAAAAAATTATCAGATCTTACTACAAAAGCATATACTTAACAAAAATGGAAAATCTGTGTGAAATGGACAAGTTTCTAGACAGATACCAAATATCAAAGTTAAGTCAGGAACAGATAAACATCCTAAACAGTCCCATAAATCCTAAAGAAATAGAAGCAATCATTAAAAGTCTGCCAACCAAAAAAAGCCCAGGACCAGATAGGTTCAGTACAGAATTCTATCAGACCTTCAAAGGAGACCTAATACCAATACTCTTCAATCTATTCCACAAAATAAAAACAGAAGGAACACTACCCAATTCATTCTATGAGGCCGCAGTTACACTGATACCAAAGCCTCACAAAGACCCAACAATAAAAGAAAACTTCAGACCAATTTCCCTTATGAATATCGATGCAAAAATACTCAATAAAATTCTTGCAAACTGAATCCAAGAACACATCAAAACGATCATTCACCATGCTCATATAGGCTTCATCCCAGGGATACAGGGATGGTTTAATACCCAGAAATACATCAATGCACTCTACTACATAAACAAACTAAAAAAAAAAAAAATCCACACACACACACACACATGATCATTTTATTAGATGCTGAAAAAGCATTTGACAATATTCAACATCCCTTCATGATAAAAGTCTTGGAAAGATCAGGAATTCAAGGCCCATACTTAAACATAGTAAAAGCAATATACAACAAACCAGTGACCAACATTACACTAAATGGAGAGAAACTTGAAGCAATCCCACTAAAATCAGGGACTAGACAAGGCTGCCCTCTCGATACCTATCTATTCAATATAGTACTTAAAGTTGTAGCTAGAGCAATTAAACAACAAAAGGAGGTCAAAGGGGTACAAATTGGAAAGGAAGAAATCAAAATATCACTATTTGCAGATGATACGAGGTATACTTAGTGACCCAAAAACCTCCACCAGAGATCTGCTACACCTGATAACTTCAGCAAAGTGGCCGGATACAAAATTAACTCAAGCAAATCAGTAACCTTCCTATACTCAAGGATAAACAGGCTGAGAAAGAAATTATGGAAATGACACCCTTCACAATTGTCACAAACAATATAAAGTATCTTGGTGTGACTCTAACCAAACAAGTGAAAGATCTGTATGACAACTTCAAGTCTCTGAAGAAAGAAATCAAAGAAGACCTCAGAAGAAGGAACGATCCCCCATGCTCATGGTTTGTCAGGATTAATATAGTTAAATTGGCCATCCTGCTTAAAGCGATCTACAGATTCAATGCAATCCCCATCAAAATTCCAACTCAATTCTTTATAGACTTAGAAAGAGCAATTCTCAAATTCATATGGAATAACGAAAAACCCAGGATAACAAAAATTATTCTCAACAATAAAAGAACATCTAGAGGAATTAGCATCCCTGACCTCAAGCTGTACTACAGAGCAGTAGTGATAAAAAACTGCATGGTATTGGCACAGTGACAGGTAGGTAGATCAATTGAATAGAACTGAAGACCCAGAAATGAACCCACACACTTATGGTCCCTTAATCTTTGGCAAAGGAGCTAAAACCATCCAGTGGAAAAAAGACATCATTTTCAACAAATGGTGCTAGTTCAACTGGTGGTCTACATGTAGAAGAATGCAAATTAATCCATTCTTATCTCCCTGTACAAAGCTCAAGTCCAAGTGGATCAAGGACCTCTACATAAAACCAGACACACTGAATCTAATAGAAGGGAAAGTGGGGAAAAGTCTCGAACACATGGGCACAGGGGAAAAGTTCCTGAACAGAGCACCAATGGCTTATGCTCTAAGTTCAAGAATCAACAAATGGGACCTCATGAAATTACAAAGTTTCTGTAAGGCAAAGGACACTGTGAATAGGACAAAATGGCAACCAACAGATTGGGAAATGATCTTTACCAATCCTATGTCCAATAGAGGGCTAATATCCAATATATACAATGAACTCATGAAGTTAGAATCCATAGATGCACATAACCCTATAAAAAATGGGGAACAGAGCTAAACAGAGAATTTTCAGCTGAGGAAACTCCAGTCAGAATGGCTAAGATCAAAAAGTTAGGTGACAGCAGATGCTGGCGAGCATGTGGAGAAAGAGGAACACTCCTCCATTGCTAGTGGGATTGCAAGCTGATACATCCTCTCTGGAAATCAGCTTGTCAGACCCTCAGAAAAATGAATAATACTACTTGAGGACCCAGCTATTGCACTTCTGAGCATACACCCAGAAAATGCTCCAACATATAATAAAGACACATGCTCCACTATGTTCATAGCAGCCATATTTATAATAGCCAGAAGCTGGAAACAACCCAGATGTCCTTCAACAGAAGAATGGATACAGAAAATGTGGTACATTTACACAATGGAATACTACTCAGCTATTAAAAACAATGACTTCATGAAATTCGCAGCCAAATGGATGGGACTTGAAAATATCATCCTGAGCGAGGTAACACAGTCACAAAAGAATGAACACGGTATGCACTCACTGATAAGTGGTTATTAGTTCGGAATAGATTCACGTCACAGAAACCATTGGGCTGTGTGTAAGGTCCCAGATGGAGGAGTTGGAGAAGGGACTGAAGGAGCTGAGGGAGTTTGCAGCCCCATGGAGGGTGCAACAGTGTCATCTGACCTGACCTCCAGATGCTCCCAGAGACTGGATCACCAACCAAAGAATACACATGGAGGGACCCATGGTGCTGGCCAAATATGTAGCAGAGGAGGGCCTTGTTAGCCATCAGCGGGAGGAGAGGTCCTTGGGCCTGAGGGTGTTAGATGCCTCAATAGGGGAATGCCAAGGAAGGAAGAAGAGAGTGAGTGGGTGGGTGAGTTGGGGATACCCTCATAGAGGCGGGGGAGGGGGAGGGGATAGGGAGTTTCCAAAGGGGAGATCTGGAAAGGGGGAAACATTTGAAATGTAAATAAAGCATGAAAAAAATTAAAGAAAAACGTGAAAGTAAAAATGACCACTCAGACTGTATATGAAAAGATCTAAGTTTAGAAAACATGGGGTAAAAGAGGACAAAGTGGTAGGATTGTCACTGAGTTCGGTTTGTACATACATTTCCAAAGGCCCACTGTGAAAAGGGAGATAGAAGGTCCACATAAATTGACAAAAACTCATTAAAAATTAAGATTTTACTTTGCAGAAACTTAATGTTTGAAACCTTAATATTTATAAATGACAGGAAGCTATTGACCCAGCAGGAATAAAGAGATCACCTGTCTACTTTCACAATATCACTGAATATGCCATGTATCTGAGATGTAAGGGATCAGAGATGAAATTGTACAACCATTAACAAAGATATCACACAACTCAGAAGAGATCATAGCTTAAACAAGGACAGAATTGAAGGAAGAAAAATGTACAAGATTGCTTCAGGAGACAGGGGTTCGAATTTATAACATTGAAGAACAGTTGTTTAAAGTAGATGAAAGGCAGAAAATATCCCTCTCAGATATCTGACATTAGCAGGCAATGCCCACTCTAGCAGTCACACAAAAAAGGCAAGCAGAAGGAGGAAAGTTAAGGGATGTTAAATTGAATGTACGAATCATAATTATCTAAAGTTCGTATGGACCCTTTAATGTATCAGCAATCTAAGCTGCCCATAATTCAGATAGATGTCAACACTAGTTTTGTACTGGTAGAAAGTCTTTTCTGTTTGCATTTTTATTCTTATGTGAAAATATTGTTTTTCTTAAAACTGTTGCTCTCTTGTTCCAACAGTCAATAACTGCTGACTTTACTACTAGGATCTAATGAAAAATCCTTCACTTGGGATATTTGAATGCAGATCTAGGCAATACCTGAGTTAATCCCACTTCAGTAGAGGTGGGCTTGAATACATCCTCTCAGGAACTCCCTGGTACCTTCCCCATGCAAAGACAAAGAAGGTTACTGTGATAAAGAGGGAAGCTGCCTGAACCACTGCTTTCAGTGCAGGTAGGCTATTTAAAAAGCCAAGGATTGAGTCAAGCTAACAGCTAGCCAAGAAGCTTAAGTGATTTAAGTTAGCTTATACACAGAGTAGATATAAATGATATTCCAGCACAGACATTGCCTGCGTGTTCAGATAAACTTTCTCTAACCATGTTTCTAAAGGAACAAAGGTAGAAATTCTGATAAGATAAAAGTGTACTGACTTATATGCAACTGATGCCTCTTTTTCCTCTTGGATGCAGATGGGAGGCCATATTCCTGTTTCTTCTTGTCAAGAACTCTTTTTCTTTAACCCTGCAGTATTTTATTGTATACATCAGTGGCTGTGGAACTTTGATCTATATCAGTACAACATAAGAATGAATGTATCTGTAAATACACACACACAAACTCACATACACACACAAACACAAACACATGATGGGGGGATAATGAGAAGGGGAAACACAAAAGGAAGGAGTGATTTACGGGCCATATTTTTACTAAAAATGTCAAACTCTGCTTTGATGAAGACAATATTAGAAAGATAACTCAAATCAAGTAAGATATTTTACTTTTATATTGGGTATTTTTTACTTTTGTCTTGTTTTATACTAAGTTTTATTGATCTATACCAATTGTACAAAATTTTTGTTTCTGCAGTGTAGTTGTTACTTCTTCTTTACATTGATTCTTTTAAGTCCTGACAAGAACCCATCTAGAAATCATCACAGATAATCCAGCTCTGAGAATGTTTTCAGCTCTTCCCTCTCTGGTGTGTTGTTGGTTGTAGCCTTATTACACTGAGGAATGTTCCTTTCACGCCTAATTTGTTCAGAATATTTATTGTGAAGAGATGATAGAAGTGCTCAGTGGCTTTTGTGCACCCATTTTGATAATATAGCCTCTGTCCTTCCTTCTTCTGATATGTTATCTCATGTTTCTGGTTGATAAATCAGATTGGTTGAACCATTCTTTTATCAGTATAGTATTGCACAGTATAGTATTAATACTATATCATTAAAGAAGCCTGTAACTGTGTTAAGTATATTTGTGTGTAGATTTATGTTTATATATTCATTCATACAGTTTTGATATCAGACCATTTTATCCTGAGTACTGCCAAGGTCATGGATACAGGTTTCCTTTCTAATTTACATACACATATGTGTATGTGTGTGTATAGTGCCATATATATCCCACATATAATATTTATATATATATATGTATATTTCATTCATTTATTACCATGTTTTCAAGATGATAAGAAAATTCACAGTTGCTCTTTATGTCTACCACTGTCTGAATGATAAAGAAAAATTCCATCACAGGTTTTAGAATGTGATGCATCCCACGAGCTTCCAGGGTTATTGGAAATTCTCTGGCTTGGAAATCTTATAATTATTGAGCCAAGCTTGCAGGTGTCTGTTGTATCTGGAACAAGGAAAGCAATAGCTGTCTTTGTCTCTTATACTTACTACACAAATGAGATGAATTGTGTAAAATATTCCGAGCCTTATGATTTTTAATATGAAAATAACGCATAGCAACTCATTAATAAATTTTAAACATTAACTGACAAAAATAATTTTGTTTGTATTTGTTTAAATAAAAAATTGTTAAAATTTGATATATATTGCTCTATTTTTATGTAGCTGCTAGGAAAAATATTAGTGTGAATTGAATATATCATTTTGTTTGTTTAGGGATTTATAAGAAAGTATTATAGGTACCCAATTATTATTATGTTGTTTTCTCCTATTACTTTCCTACATAACTGAGGTTAGTATTGTGTACTCTCCATAGCCTAGAAAAGCCTCAAACTCAACACCTTCTTTGTTCAGGTTTCTAAACTCCAAATGTATAGTCATGTGTTACTTGCTTAGTTTATCTAAAAGTTTTAAATATATGCTTACATGACATAATACTCTGGTCAACAAATGACACCATATATAGTGGTTTTAATTTGATGTTACAATTGAGCTAAAATTTCAACTGTCCAGTATCATAAGACTAACTTCATAGTGCCAAGTGTCAGCATATGTTTGTAGTGAGGCTAATAAAGCAATCTTAAAGCACTGTCAGGCATATAAAAGTAGAGTATATATAGCTACATATAGTACAACATACTTTAACATGATAAGTAATCATATTAGTAGTTTATGCAATGGTACATTATGTGCAGCCTGTGCATTTTAATTTTTAAAGGAAATTACCCATTCCCAATATGAGCTTTGATAAGCTGGTTATAACATCATAACTTTTGCTTTTGCCTGATGATTGTATACTTTTCATCTTATTCTTGACTCTTTTATGTTCTTTTCTTTATAATGACCACAATTCTTGCAACATTCATTGTTAGTGTTGAAAGTAAGAGGTCACAGTGAATCTTTATTGGAAACGTACAATTAGAAGTAATTAAGACATGTAAAGATAGAAAAGGCAGTGGTGATTACTGCTACTCGTATCCTTTTGTACCGAAGATTGCTATCTGGAAGAACTGGGAATGGAGACAGAGTTGCTAACTGATTTATTTCACTGAAAATGTTAAGAACAATACAAATTCCTGAAGGACTTACACTAAATACACTGAAATGTCTCCAAACTCATATTAATGATGGGACAGATATCTCTATCAGTATTAATACAACCATAGCAAAATCAACACAACGGTGTTGAGAAAAAATGCTGGACCTGATGATGTTGTTGAAATTACTTCTATAGCTTTAGTAATTCAAGAATCATTACTCATTTCATAATATGAATGCGAATATTTGTAATAAGTTTGCTGGTACTGATACTGAGGCAGCTGTAGAAGTTTCAGAAAATATGGACACTGAACATGGAGGAAAGCTATTTGACAGGGGACATTTTTGATATGAGTGAGATGCTATTTTGGAAACAGATAACTAAAAGGAGTTTAATCTAGAAGGAAGCTGAGTAAATGCCAGATTTTGAAGTTTTATTTTCTTCACAGTAGTTTTATTTGGAAGCAGTGCTACAGATTTTAAACCGAATTCCTGGTGCCATAAGAAGCCAAGGTCCTCACAGGCCTATCACTAAGCACACAGTATAGTTTTAGTCATAAGCCCTTACTAGCTAGGGATAAATTAGCCCCTCTTCCATTGTGCTCTCCTGACATTCTATGTCAGCAAAGCAGGAAGTACTGTTTGGAAAATAATATTACTTTCAGGATTTTGCTTATAATTGGTAATGATCCATAATTACTGATAAGATTCACCAAGTATTAAGCTGGTTTCTGCTCCCAAACACCATGTTCTTGATCAAACTAATGGAACAGTTATTGAATAAATTTGAGGGAGCACATTTAAGTATGCTGTTACATTAACTGAAGAAGATGCTTTAAATACATTAACTCACTTATTGACTACATAAGAAAACAGGTTTAGGCTTGATGTAGTGGTCTAAAAGAGAATACGCATGCCCTTTTTAGAAGAAGAGAAGAGATCCGTCATCACAACAATATATTCTTCAAGGATGAGAAGAAAGTAAAAATCTATAGCCTCTGCTGAAATGATAACTTCGACCCTTTTGTGGCTAAGGATAGAATGCAGAAACCCAAAGAACTGGATAGAAGAGCCACCAATAGTGGAAAAGAGATTGCAGGAAATAAAACTGGAAAAAAGTGAGAAAGGTATTATAGTGAAAGATTTTGAAGCTTTTGAAAGCATCAGCAAATCTTTAAAACCTGCATAGTCTGCAACAAATTGAATCCCAGCACTGAGAGAAGAGGATACATTCCACAATTCTTAACTCAGAATCTGACTTTTAATGATAATCATGACAAATGAAGTATTAGTTTTCTCCAATGGAGACTCGATGGGATTGCAAACCATTCTTAATGGCAGGTTCCATGTCTAGAAATATATGGCCAAAACAAACCAAACTGAAACATTGGAGGTTTGTTGTCTTATAATATTTTGTCAGGGTATTTTTCTTTCTTCCTTCCTTTTTTCTTCTCTTTCTTTCTTTTTTTCCTTGCAGGTACTGGCTTACATACTGTAGCTTTCAGTTTTTTGTTTTTATTGGATTGCTTTGTTTCTCTGCATTTGTATGCAACTCTCATGTATTTTCTTTGCATCGTTTTCTTCTGTTTATTGTTTTGCTCTATTCTAATTGGTCTGTTTTTGTTTTAGCTTTATCTTATTTTATTATTATTCTTTAGATGCCTGTTTGTTTTATAATTTTATCAGGTACTTTTCTGCATTCACTTTGATCATATAACCTCCTTTCTTCTTTTGATGTGGTGTATCATGTTTTTCACCTGTACTGATGAACCATTCTTTTATCTCCAGTAAGATCTTGGATGGTCTTCCATTCAGTATGTTATTGGCCTAAGTTTGTTAGTGTATAATTAAAGAACACTGTATCTGTGTTAAGTATATTTGTGTGTAGATTTAAGTTAGTGTTTCCATTTCCATTTCCATTTTGTTTTCTAAGGAGAGTAAGAGAGGATATGTATTTTCATGGGAGGAGAGGTAGCAAGAATCTTGTAGGAGATAGAGGATGGAAAACATATTACAATGTATTTTAAGAAAGAGATTTCTTTCATTAAAAAATTCTTAGTTATTCATTAAAAGAGAAAAATGTTCATATCACTTTACAAGTAATCTATGACATACCATGATATAAAGAAGAAAAAGAAAGCAATTGAAAGATATATCTGAAGACTGCCTCTTCCTCAGAAATCCCTGTACCAGCATCATCACAGAGAAATGATGATGCAATGCATTTCATTGCTCTTAAGCTGTAGATGTGACAGGATCATGCTGACGAGGGATCTTGCCAAGACAAAGAATAATCAGTGTTTGTATATTAATTTTTAACGAAATAATGCAAGTTAGAGAAAATTAAATAGTAAGTGCTTATAGAATAAATATATTTTTAAAAAATTTATTGATTAGTTGTGAATTTCACAACATGTACACCAATTCCAATAATTGCCCTTTCCTTTCCTTCTGTATCCATCCTCTATCCTTTTAATCACTCCTCAAAATAAAATAAAAATAATAAACAGATTATCTTTCTCCGGAAACTATAGTGTTCATGGTGTGTCACATAGTATGCTCTGTCTAAACAGCTCACTTACAAATGTTCATTACAGTGATTCATTTGTCTGATTTGAAGCCTCTGACTTCTGCAACAAGATGGATACTGGGTCATCACCAGAAATCCTCTTTGACATCCTGCTGTTGCCCTGTGTCATACACACCCTGCAGCTTTGGTTTTGCAGAAATGGCTCCTTCAAAAGCTCCACCAGGTTATAGACAGAATAGACATTGGTAGGAGGGGCCAACTCAAAGCTCTGTATCTGGCCATGAGTGGTGGCTGTGTTAGTCTCCTGCTAGTTCTTTTGAACCCATGACACCAAGGCCAGCTATCCGAGGCAAGGGGCGTGACTAGTTCTCTTCTGCTTACACCAGGCCAACGCCCCAGTGCTGCCCCAGTGAGGAAGAGGGCCAGCTTTCCCACACCTATGCTCCCAGGGCCAGCTCTCCTGGGTTTCCCAGGTGAGGGGGCAGGACCACCTTTCTGGCACTAACAAGATCAGGGCCAACTCTTCCACAGCCTTGATCCCAGTGCCAGATCTCCTGCCCTGACTCCACCAGGGCCTTCTTCTTTCCTGTGCTTCCCAGGTGAGGGGCAGTGCCAGATTTTCTAAGTGTTGCGGCTGGCAAGGGAGAATAAAGATTTAAAGAATTATTATATATTTTGTATGGCTATACAATGTATTTTAAATGAATGCTACAATTGCAAAGAGGTTAAAAAATGCATTCATAAAAGTAAACAGATGGTAAGATATTACTAGAGAAATATAGTTATTCTCATGGTTGTACTGTGCTTGATATATAGAGTGGTCAATATTCATTTACAATAATAGTTTATAGTGGTATCAAGTAATAAACTTCATAGCAATATTTAATAACATTCAGTGTAAGGCACAGTCTGGCATAAAGTGCATCAGTATAATGTGAACTAATAATGGAGTATGGAGTTCTGTAAACTAATATAATATGGAGTAAATTATACAGTCTGAAGTAATATTCAGTATTACAGCAAGGAAAGGTGAACAATGATATAGATTAGGGTAATAGTAATCAAGTCTGGAGTACTGAATAGATAGTAATTCAGTTAGGATTAATATATCGAAATACAGGTTGGAGTAGTAGACGGTAATAGTGTGGAAGAGTATATCATGATAGAGTCTATATTAGTTTCTAAGAATTCAGTCTTAGATAGTGTATATAAATACTTATCTGTACCAATGTTCACAATGCAGTCTGTAGCATTACACAATGATGTCTGCAGGTGAGTACAATATTGTTTTAGTATTCCACATTCATTCACCTTTTACTGTCTTGCTTATGTACACTCTATTCCATTGAGATCTATTTAAAAATGTACTCTACCAGTAGTGACAGAAAAATAAACTAAGACAGGAAAACTTAAGTTTTTCTAGAATTCAAGTAAAAGATGACAAGAAAATAAAGTGCATTTTCAGAATGGAGGAAAAGTAATGAATTTGGAGTTTATATTAAACTTAGAAATAGAGTCAGTGGTCATTGATATGAAAATAACTATAGGTGAATTAAGGATTATATCCTGGGTGGGAGCATGCAAGATTATAGCATTGCCTTTTATTGAGAGGCAATAAAGTTTTAAAGGGGGCAGAGGGACTTACTTAGATGTGGTAATAAAATTAATAAAGTAAAATTTGTTAACTGTGAGCTTAAGTGTTCTGACACATCATAATATATTAAATAAAGTCAATTAATATTGAAAAGTCATCTAATAGTTTTTCCCAAAACTGGAAATTTCATGAAAAAAAAAGAAAAGTAGAACACTTTAATAAGATATTTTTGCAAAAATTCTGTCCTTAGAAGAAATAAAGTAAGTGTAGTACATAGAATAATTGAATCGTATTATAGAATTGAATAGTCACTCCCATGTGACTTAAACAGGTTTGTACCATAAACAATATACCTTGATTACAAGCTTGACAAAGCTTTTAATGAATAAGAGTCAATACCCAAATACACTTAATGATCAATTACAAGGTTGGTGGAACAGATACATTACAGGCACACAAAATGTTAGATAGGGAAGCTAAAAGCTATCAGTTATATACAGGCTGAGAGTTAGAGCTCACAATTTTCCAAGGTTTTAGTAGATGGTGGGGATATAGATGAGGCCCAAGGTCTTCCTTATCCATTTGTTTGTTTATCTTCAAACAAGTAACTATGACTTTCCAAATGGCTTGCAAGTCATATCTTTTTTCTTGATGAACTATAGGGATATATTTTTTTGTCTGTTGCATGGGTCTTAACTATTTTAAAGTACATGTGTTCAGTTTAAAATATAGTATTAAGTCAAACTGTTTCCTGAGAAGAGACCATTCCATTATACTTAAAAGGACATATGTAATTTCTGAAGTAGATTCTTCTATTTAAAAATGGTAAAGATACACCACAGAAGACTTTGGCATCTGCTGGCTCAGTGAGAAGCAATGAGAATGTCCCACATAATTTAGAGGTTTGAAACCATATCTCCATTCCCTTACCAGCCATTGAGATCAATTGCACAGGTAATATACTTCTTTCAAGATCACAGTGTGGTATCTCAGAGAACTCGCTGAATTTTAGAAAGTAATTTAGCCTGCCATTAAAGCTAACCCTGGTACCTCATACCATGCGAACACTGAAAACCATACTGGTGATGTTAAGGCTAAACACCGTCATAGACTCTACTAATACCATCAACACCCAGTCAGCATAAACCCATGATGTTTGAGGCAATGACTCCCCTATCCTAACTTTGATTCTTTCTGCTTTCCAAGCACAAACTAGTAAAAAAATCTATCCCTAAAATTGAACATTAAGTATACCTAGACGATAACAAGACAAAGGATAGAGGGAAAATATATCAACATACTCAAATCTATATATCAAAAGCTTACAAACAATATCACGCTAAATGGAGAAACATTCAAGGAATTTCTACTATAATCTGAAATAATATAAGAACATCAGCTCCTTACTAAAGCTCAAAGCACACATCGCACCTCACACAATAATAGTAAGAGACTTCAACACTCCACTATCATCAATGGACAGATCTTGGAATCACAAACTAAATAGAGACACAGTGAAATTAACAGAGGTAATGAACCAAA